>JAACNH010000114.1:121287-255791 GCA_019447015.1 Hymenochirus boettgeri
ATACGAATGTAGTACAGCGCGTGTACCCAAGTGTGCTATATAAATAAACATATACATACTACTGTTATACTGTATTGTTATAATGTACAGCGCTGTGTCCCAGTGGCGCTATATAATAAACATATACATACTACTGTATATATCTGTATTGTTATAATTGTACAGCGCGTGTACCCAAGTGAACGCTATTAACTAAACATATACATACATACTGTATAATCTGTATTGTTATAATGTACAGCGCTGTGTACCCAAGTGGGATATATAAATAAACATATACTACTAACTGTATAATCTGTATTGTTATAATGTACAGCGCTGTGTCCCCAGTGGCGCTATATAAATAAACACATACTCACACTGTATAATCTGTATTGTTATAATGTACAGCGTGTGTCCCATGGCGCTATTATAATACCATATACATACACACTGTATAATCTGTATTGTTATAATGTACAGCGCTGTGTCCCCAAGTGGCGCTATATAAATAACAATATCAAACTACTGTATAATCTGTATTTTATAATGTACAGCGCTGTCCGCCCAAGTGGCGCTATATAAATAAACATATACATACATACTGTATATCTGTATTGTTATAATGTCAGCGCTGGTCCCCAAGTGGCGCTATATAAATAAACACAATACTACATACTGTATAATCTTTATTGTTTATAATGTACAGCGCTGGTCCCCAAGTGGCGCTATATAAATAAACATATACTACATACTGTATAATCTGTATTGTTATAAGTACAGCGCTGTGTCCCCCAGTGGCGCTATATAAATAATAATATACATACATACTGTATATCTGTATTGTTATAATGTACAGCGCTGTGTACCCAAGTGGCGCTATATAAATAAACATATACATACATACGTATAATCTGTATTGTTTAAGTAAAGCGCTGTGTACCCAAGTGGCGCTATATAATAAACATATACATACATACTGTATAATCTGTATTGTTAATAATTTACAGCGCTGTGTCCCCAATGGGGCTATATAAATAAACTATACATACACTACTGTATAATCTGTATTGTTATAATGTACAGCGCTGTGTCCCCAAGTGGCGCTATATAAATAAACATTACATACATACTGTATAATCTGTATTGTTATAATGTACAGCGCTGTGTCCCAAGTGGGCTATATAAATAAACATATACATACATACTGTATAATCTGTTTTGTTTATAATGTACAGCCCTGTGTCAAAGTGGCGCTATATAAATAAACTATACATACATACTGTATAATCTGTATTGTTATATGTACACGCTGTGTCCCCAGTGGCGCTATATAATAAACATATACATACATAC
The DNA here is from genome assembly GCA_019447015.1 of Hymenochirus boettgeri. Lineage (NCBI taxonomy): Eukaryota > Metazoa > Chordata > Amphibia > Anura > Pipidae > Hymenochirus > Hymenochirus boettgeri. The sequence continues at coordinate 122,623 of JAACNH010000114.1, forward strand.
TGTATAATCTGTATGTTATAATGTACAGCGCTGTGTCCCCAAGTGGCGCTATATAAATAAACATATACATACATACTGTATAATCTGTATTGTTATAATGTACAGCGCTGTGTCCCCAAGTGGCGCTATATAAATAAACATATCTACATACTGTATAATCTGTATTGTTATAATGTACACGCTGTGTCCCCAAGTGGCGCTATATTAAACATACATACATACTGTATAATCTGTATTGTTATAATGTACAGCGCTGTGTCCCAAGTGGCGCTATATAAATAAACAATACATACATACTGTATAATCTGTATTGTTAATGTCAGCGTGTGTCCCAAGTGGCGCTATATAAATAAACATATACATACATACTGTATAATCTGTATTGTTTAATGTACAGCGCTGTGTCCCAAGTGGGCTATATAAATAAACATACAACATACTGTATAATCTGTATTTATAATTACTACAGGCTTTGTCCCAAGTGGCGCTATATAAATAAACATACATACATACTGTATATCTGTATTGTTATATGTACAGCGCTGTGTCCCAAGTGGCGCTATATAATAACATATACATACATACTGTATAATCTTTATGTTATAATGTACAGCGCTGTGTCCCCAAGTGGCGCTTATAAATAACATATACATACATACTGTATAATCTGTATTGTATAAATGTACAGCGCTGTGCCCCCCAGTGGCGCTAATAAATAAACATATACATACATACTGTTATAATCTGTATTGTTATAATGTACAGCGCTGTGTACCCAAGGCGCTATATAAATAAACATACATACATACTTGTATAATCTGTATTGTTATAATTACGCGCTGTGTCCCAAGTGGCGCTATATAATAATAAACATACAACATACTGTATAATCTGTATTGTTATAATGTACAGCGCTGTGTCCCCAATGTGCGTTATATAAATAAACATATACATACTACTGTATAATCTGTATTGTTATAATGTACAGCCTGTTCCCAAGTGGCGCTATAAAATAAACAATTACATACATACGGTATAATCTGTATTGTTATAATGTACAGCGCTGTGTCCCCAAGTGGCGCTATATAAATAAACATATACATACATACTGTATAATCTGTATTGTTATAATGTACAGCGCTGTGTCCCAAGTGGCGCTATATAAATAAACATATCATACAACTGTATAATCGTTATTGTTATAATGTACACGCTGTGTACCCAAGTGGCGCTATATAATAAACATATACATACACTGTATTCTGTATTGTTATAATGTACAGGCGCTGTGTACCCAAGTGCGCTATATAAATAAACATATACATAATACTGTATAATCTGTATTGTTATAATGTACAGCGCTGTGTCCCCAAGTGGCGCTATATAAATAAACATATACTAACATACTGTATAATCTGTATTGTTATAATGTACAGCGCTTGTCCCAAGTGGCGCGTATATAATAAACATATACATACATACTGTATAATCTGTATTGTTTAATGTACAGCGCTGTGTCCCCAAGTGGCGCTATATATAAACAATACAACATACATACTGTATAATCTGTATTGTTATAATGTACAGCGCTGTGTCCCAATGTGGCGCTATATAAATAAACATATCCTACATACTGTATAATCTGTATTGTTTTAATGTACAGCGCTGTGTCCCAAGTGGCGCTATATAAATAAACATTACATACATACTGTAATAATCTGTATTGTTATAATGTACAGCGCTGTGTCACCCAAGTGCCTATATAATAAACATAATACATACTGTATATCTGTATTGTTAATGTACAGCGCTGTGTACCCAAGTGGCGCTATATAAATAAACATATACATACATCTGTATACTTTGTATTGTTAAAATGTACAGCGCTTGTACCCAAGTGGCGCTATATAATAAACATATAGCATACGATAATCTGTATTGTTATAATGTACAGCGCTGTACCCAAGTGGCGCTATATAAATACATATAATACATACTGTATAATCTGTATTGTTATAATGTCACAGCGCTGTGTACCCAAGTGGGCTATATAAATAAACATATACATACTAATATAATCTGTATTGTTATAATGTACAGCGCTGTGTACCCAAGTGGCGCTATATAAATAAACAATACTACATACTGTATAATCTGTATTGTTATAATGTACAGCGCTGTGTCCCAAGTGGCGCTATATAAATAAACATATACAGTACTACTGTAAATCTGTATTGTTATATGATCAGCGCTGTGTACCCAAGTGGCGCTATATAAATAAACTATACATACATACTGTATAATCTGTTATTGTTATAATGTACAAGCGCTGTGTACCCAAGTGGCGCTATATAAATAAACATATATACATACTGTATAATCTGTATTGTTATAATGTACAGCGCTGTGTACCCAAGTGGGCGCTAATAAATAAACATATACATACATACTGTATAATCTGTATTGTTTAAATGTACAGCGCTGGTCCCCAAGTGGCGCTATATAAATAAACATATACATACATACTGTATAATCTGTATTGTTATAATGTACAGCGCTGTGTCCCCAAGTGGCGCCATTATAAACATATCATTTAACATTGATACATACAATACTGTAGGAAACTGAATGCACCAATGCAAAAGCACAAAAAAACACTAGAATGAAAGTGTTGTGTGTGTTGTGTGGGGGGGGGGTTTCATTGCAGTACTAGTACTAATCCTGTAAATAGTACAATGTACACGTTATTGTCTCCCTACATGTAACGTGTCACGCCTTTTGACCCTTGTTACTCGTACTGTAACACTTGTAATTGTCCGTGATTCCTCCATTGTGTTTAATAACTTGCACACTCATCTATTCCTCATTGCTCTCTATTGCTTTGTGAAAGTGCAGCAATAGTGATATATGTCACCCGGCTGACAGATGTACGGTTATGTCATCTTTAATTTTCCTGCACACCTACTTATCCATGAATCGTCTGGTTTAAAATGAGAATACTCGTTAACTGTTCCAACGTTAAACCTGCTTATTCTACCCAATAACATATCTGAATTCACCACTCTCTGGTTTAGAAAAAAGAATTAAAATCATAATGACCAATAAATTCTTGAGACATGACCAGGAGGGGAGTTGGTCTAGATTTTCCAGTGTTCGTTCGAGGGGTGAGGGGTCTCTGGCAGCCAATTTTGGCTTCTGGGCGGTGAACAAGGACCGTAAAGTGGCGTTTGGTAATTAGTGTTGTGGCAATAATGATCATAAGGAAAGGAATGCCTCGGGTCTTTACAAACATTGAGAATCTCTAATAACTGCCCTGGAATTGCTTTGTTTACTGGGACCATGTGAATATTTGGATTGCATGTTTAGAATCCAAGGTTTGTTTTTTTAGTGTCCCATCTATGGGACCGGCGGACGGACACTGCCAGCGTCGTAAACAATAAAAATGGTGTCAAACCCATTTTATGATCTGTAATAAATGCGCGGAAGGTTTGGTTATTACATTGATGGGTTGGTGGGTGATGTGTAGCCTAAGGAGGTATCTCACTTACAGTCCTAATGATGTCTCTGTGCTGAGATGGACACCCAGGCTCTAATGTTTCTGACCCAATGACAGCACAGATCAGTATAGCAACAATTGTACCAACCATCAAATTGTGTTATTCCTAAAAGAGCTTATGGAGTTTGTGCAAAATAATTGGCTGTAATCTGCTTGTACTGCTTATGGCTGAGGCGACACCAGGACGGACAGCGCAAAAAGTGACACGTGAATTTGTCACACGTTACCGTCCGCTTTGCGTGCGTTCCCGCACAATGTTGCGCGCTTGTGATTTGCAAAAAAAAATTTTTCACGCGCAACGGATCGTAATCACGATGCGGAAGCCAAGAGAAATGCGTAGTGTGGTCTAGCCCTTAATGCACTAATTCACTAAATTTCAAACATTTGAGAGTCAATGGCAAACACATTTAGTTAAACCCACCTGTGGGAAATGTTTCCATATTTCCAACATGGACCACAGTGTGACAATATCCTGCCTTTTTTCGGTTCAGTGGTTTCTGGTGTGAACGACCGTTTCCAAATAGTGAAATTATTCACCGTCAGCATCAGAAACGGTTGTTATGGTGGAAAATTCCCGCTGCCGCGGTCGAACCCCTGTCCCTAAAGTTTGATATTGCATCGCCCACAATCGTTACGTTTGTAGCAGCCATGGGCGATCTCCCCATACTTTATATAGTTATAATAGATTATTATTATTGATTTAATATATCTCAACTTCTTCAGTGGCGCTTTACATTACATAGTCATACATTACATACAAGGTAATACAGGTCATACAATACAAAGTCATACATATTACATTACATAAAGGTAAAGTACACATAAGTACAGAAGGTGATAATAAATGGGGGGATGGCATAAGGTGATATGGGTATAGATTGGCAGTGGAGTGTGTAAAGGCAGGTTGGGATCATATTGGGTGTAAGATGGTAATGTCTAACCAGTTTATATGGTGCCGGAATAGGTGGTGTTTTAGGTTACCGTTTGAAGGTGTTAGGGACGGTGAGTGACGGACAGAGAGGAAGGGAGTTCCAGAGCAGGGGGCAGCCGAGTAAAGTGAATGCGGGGCATTGGAAAGAGGTGACAAAGGGTGGATGAGAGGAGGGTATCGTTTGCGGAGCGGAGGTTGCCCCTGTGACGGTATCGCTGGATCACTCTGAGATATATGGAGGGCTTTGTTGGATAGTGCTTATAGGATAGGTGAGATATATTGGAGGGCTGTGTAGGATAGTGCTTTTATATTAAGGATAGGGTGAGATATATGGAGGGGCGTGTTGGATAGTGCTTTATAGGATAGGGTGAGATTATGGAGGGGCTGTGTTGATTGCTTTATAGGATAGGGTGAGATATATGGAGGGGCTGTGTTGGTAGTGCTGTTATAGGATAGGGTAGATATATGGAGGGGCTGTGTTGGATAGTGCTTTATAGGATAGGGTGAGATATATGGAGGGTCTGTGTTGGATAGTGCTTTATAGGAGGATGGGTGAGATATATGGATGGGGCTGTGTTGGATAGTGCTTTAAGGATAGGGTGAGATATATGAGGGCTGGTTGGATAGCTTTATAGGATGGTTGAGATATATGGAGGGCTGTGTTGTGGATAGTGTTTATGAAGTATAGGGTGAGATATATGGAGGGTGTGTTGGATAGTGCTTTATAGGATCAGGGTGAGATATATGGAGGGGCTGTGTTGGATAGTGCTTTATAGGATAGGGTGAGATATATGGAGGGGCCTGTGTTGGATATGCTTTATATAGGATAGGTGAGATATGGGAGGGGCTGTGTTGGATCGTGCTTTATAGGATAGGGTGAGATAATAGGGGCTGTGTTGGATAGTGCTTATAGGATAGGGTGAGATATATGGAGGGCTGTTTTGGATAGTGCTTTATATCGGGTGATATAAGGAGGGCTGTGTTGGATAGGCTTTATAATGATAGGGTGAGATATATGGAGGCTGTGTTGGATGGTGTCTTTTATAGGAGTAGGGTGATGATATTGGAGGGCTTGGTTTGGGATAGTGTTTTATCGGATAGGGTGAGTATATGGAGGGGGGCTTTGTTTGGATAGTGCTTTATAGATAAGGTGAGATATATGGAGGGCTGTGTTGGATGTGCTTTATAGGATAGGTGAATATATGGAGGCTGTGTTGGATAGTGTTTTATAGGATAGGGTGAGATATATGGAGGGCTGTGTGTTGGATAGTGCTTTAATAGAATCAGGTGAAATATGGAGGGGCTGTGTTGGATAGTGCTTTATATGGATGGGTTGAGATATAGGGGCCTTGTTGGATAGGCTTTAAGGATAGGGTGATTATATAGGGAGGGCTGTGGTGCATAGTGCTTTATATGATAGGTGTGAGATATATGGAGGGCTGTATTGGATCGTGCTTTATAGGATAAGGGGAGATATATGAGGGGCTTGTTGGAATAGTGGGGCTTTATAGGATGGGTAGATTATGTAGGCTGTGTTGGATACGTGTCTTTATAGAGATAGGTGTTAGATTATGGAGGGGGCTGTGTGGATAGTGCTTTATAGGATACGGTGAATATATGTAGGGCTGTGTTGATAGTGCTTTATAGGATAGGGTGAGATATATGGAGGGCTGTGTTGGGATGTGGCTTTATAGATAGGGTGAGGATATATGGAGGTGTGTTGGATAGTGCCTTTATAGGATAAGGGGGCATATCGGAGGTGGCTGATTTGATAGGCTTTATAGATAGGGTGGGGAATATATGTAGGGCTGTGTTGGGATAGTGCTTTATAGGATAGGGTGAGATATCATGGAGGGCTGGTTGGATCGTTGCTTTATATAGGATAGGGTGGATATATTGGAAGGGACTGTGTTGGATAGGTGCTTTATAGATAGGGTGAGATATTGAGGTGCTGTGTTGGATATGCTTTATAGGATAGTGTGAGATATATGGGAGGAGCCTGTAGTTGGATAGTGCTTTATAGGATTCAGGGTGAGATATATGGGGGCTGTGTTGATATTGCTTTATAGGTCTGGGTGAGAATCTGATGGGGGCGTGGGCTGGTGGTTGCCTAGTGTTAGTTATCTTGGGTGTGTTTGCTGTGTGTCGTTTGCTTACTTTCTTGACTGTTTGACTTTGCCGTTTGTTGCTCCCTTGTCGCTTGCGTTGTCTGGTGGGCTTGTCTTGGTTTGCGGGGTTTGGCCTGCGTTGTCGTCCATTCTTTTTTTTGTGTTGGCTAGGAGAGTGCTTTATAGGATATGGTGACGATTACTGGTCGTGGCGGGAAGGGGGGGATGGAGGGGAGGGGGGAGGAGGGGCTAGTGTTTGGCTATGCTTTATAGGATCGGGTGTGAGATCTATGGAGGGGCTGTGTTGGATAGTGCTTTATAGTATAGGTTGAGATATATGGGACTGTTGGATAGTGCTTTAATAGGCATCGTGGTGGAGCTAAATGGAGGACTGTGTTTGGATAGTGCTTTATAGGTAGGGAGATATATGGATGGCCTGTGTTGGATAGTGCTTTAGAGGATAGGTGAGATATATGGAGGGCTGTGTTTGATATAGCTTTATAGGATAAGGGTGATATATATGGAGGGCTGGTGTGGGCATAGTGCTATTATAGGATAGGGTGAGTATATTGGCGTCTGTGTTTGGATAGTGCTTTATAGATAGGGTGAGATATAGGAGGGCTGTGTTTTGGATAGTGCTTTTAAGGATAGGGTGAGATATATGGAGGGCTGTGTTGGATAGTGCTTTATAGGATAGGTGAGCTATATCGAGGGGCTGTGTTGGATAGTGCTTATAAGGATAGGGTGAGATATAATGGAGGGCTTTGTTTTGGATAGTGCTTTTAAGGAATAAGGGTAAGAATTATGTAGGGCTGTGTTGATATGCTTTATAGGATAGGGTGAGATATCTGGAGGGCTGTGTTGGCTAGAGCTTTATCGGATAAGGGTGAAGATATATGGAGGGCTGTGTTGGGATTAGGTGCTTTATAGATAGGGTGAGAATATTGGAAGGGCATTTGTTGGATAGTGGCTTTTAATAGGATAGGGGGGAGATCTATGGAAGGGCTGTGTTGAATAGTGCTTTTATAGTATGGGTGATCATAATGGAAGGGCTGTGTTTAAGTGCTTATAGTATAGGTGAGATATATAGGAAGGGCTGTGTTGGATATTGCTTTATAGGATAGGGGGAGATATATGGAGGGCTGTGTTTGAATTGCTTTATAGGATAGGGTGGCATATATGGAGGTCTGTGTTGGATTAGTGCTTTATAGAATAGGTGTGAGATCATATGGAGAGGGCTTTGTTTGGATAGTGCTTTATAGGATAGGTGTAGATTATGGAGGGACTGTGTTGATGGGCTTTAATAGGATACAGTGTGAGATTTATGGAGGGGCTGTGTTGGATTTGCTTAAATAGATTAGGTGAGATATATGGAGGCTGTATTGGATAGTGCTTATAGGATCGGGTGAGATTATATGATGCTGTGTTGGAATGTTGCTTTGATATGATAGGGTGAGATATATGGAGGCTGTTTTGGATAGTGCTTTATAGGATATGGTGAGATATATGGGAAAGGGCTGTGTTGGATCTTGGCGTTATAGGATAAGGGTGAGATTTGAGGGGCTGTGTTGGCTGTGCTTTATAGGATAGGGTGAATAATATGGAGTACTGTGTTGGATAGTGCTTTTAGATAGGGTGAGATTATATGGAGGGGCCGTGTTGGATGTGCTTTTATAAGGAATAGGGTGAGATATATGGAGGGGCTTGTTGAAATAGGCTTTATAGGATAAGGTGGGAGATATCTGAGGTGCTGTGTTGGATAGTGCTTTTATAGGATAAGGTAAGCAGTTTGGACTGGAATCCTTTGCGTGATGGGCAACCAGGGAGGGAACTGACAGAGAGGAAGGCATTAGAGAAGTCGAGAAGAGCAATGAAATGAGCCGGGCAGATCCGAGTTGAGGCTGGATTGAAGCGGTGCCCGGCGGTGTATATTCAACCAGACAGGGCGTGTGGGTTGCCGTATCTAGCCGTTAGATATGCGTAGGGCATGGGGCTAGGATTGTAGTAGCTTCTTTCAAAAGGAGGGAAATTCCGGACAGTATCTGTTCCCCTCCCTAGTCTCACTATTAATATAATGACACCCCATAGCCCCATCTCCTCATTCTTTTACCTGGAATAAAACGCTAGATTCCAGATCTTTGTGGCCCCACTTTTAATATTTATTAAATAAACTGATTTTATCGTTTAGGTAGAATCGTTTTTTTATTTCTATATCAGATATCCGATCTTCTCCCATCTTTGGCCAACTGGGCTGCTTTTCTATGGTGAACTATTTAGCAACTGGGGGCGGAAGAGCCCGCTATAAACGACTCTTGGTCCTGGCAGGTAAATACAGGCAATAATCGGCACTTGTAAATAATGAAATGTTTTTGTTTTGAAGACTCTTTTTGCACGTCCCTGGCCGCCCCCACACACCCCTTTTTCATCCACCCTACGTCTCGTCCCTCATCAGTCCCTATTAACTGGGGGGCACTCAAGAGTCGCCATCCATCACATCGCTGGAATTGTATCATCCTCTGTCGTTTCTCCTTTTTCCCATCGTGCTTTCCCTGAATACTTTCAAGCCTTGAGTCACCCGGATACACTGACTTTTTTTTTATTTGATTTGTTGTTGTAACTAAATAAGGAAACTCTAACAAGATTTCGCGAACACAAATCATACTGAACATTCCAGTCCTGATGAAGGGTGAATGGTGCTGGACGCTGTAAATGTATCATGAAAGGCTGTCCGTGGCAGGGTAGAAACATTTATATTAAATTAGATTAATGTATCAAATGTATGTCATATTATGTTACGTATTTCATATTACGTATATCTTAGATCAGATTACGTGTGGCCATACTTATGCACATCAATTATATAATGATATATCATATATATGACGTATATTATATCGATGTATATTATATATAAAATCTCATTTTCCATATATCATAATATCATATTATGTATATCTGTTGTATTCAATTAGATCAATTGGACGTGAAGTTTAGTCATGTACAAGACTCTGTGGCAATTAGGTACCCTGGAAAATCCCATTATCATATCACAGCCGGTGTTAAGGTGTAGATTTCGATAGTGTGGCTAAGAGGTGTTATAGGAAACGCCCAGAGAAGTGTGACAACAAGCATTGTACATGCAGATAGTTGGTGTCGAACCCCCCCCCCACTCTATTTTAGGCTTGGTTTCTTTATTTTCACATAAATGGCCTCACTTAACACCTCTTTTTGGTACCAGTCACGTTCCTGTTGCGCCAATATGTTTAACATAACAGCTTCAAAGGTAGTCCTTTATCCTTAAGATGCAAGATACACGGCTGAGTCCTGACCAGAGGAATTTGCTCTTCTGTGCTGGCCATACGTTGATGCAATTTGCTGTTTGGGCTCCCCCACATAACAAATCAGAGCTTCTCACTGGCACTGCACTGCATATATGATGTCACTCTTCACTGCAAACCGCCGTATATGATTACTTTTCTTGTGTTTTCGGTATTGGGTCTTTCGGAGACCCCTGCTACATTATGGGATGACCATGTTCTTCTCTCCTGTCCTTGCCTTTTTCCCCTTCGCTGTTGTTTATCCGTGTTGGTTTCTTTTTCCCTTCTACTTCTTTGACAAAGCCCAGTCTGGATATCCCAAAGGTGTAGGTCTCCTCTGAGATTTTCATTTCTTTAGCCTTCGCATCTGTGCTAGTGGGGATGTTCTCTTCTCTGTGTTTGCAGGGTTCCTGATGACCCCCAGCTTGTGATCTAAGGTGGTGGGAGTCAAACATCAAATACTGATCTGTGTGTGTTGGTTTTCTGTAAGCCTCTACTTTCCATTTTACCATTCCTCCTTAACTCTCCAGCATGTCCAGAAAGACAGTTGTTGTTTTTGTATCTTCCCTTTGTCAATTTGCTGTTTGGTCTAACCGCATAATGTTTCCTGTGAAACTTGTACTTCCTTCTGGTGGATTTTAACGCCAGGTGTCAGCCCCATATATATTTATATATATATATATTATGTATATTAAATCATATCAGCATATTATATCAACTACCGTATGTTTATATTACGTATATCATATTACATATATCATATATATATATAATAGATATCTTATGTATACAGTATCATATTATTTCATGTAATATCATATATCAACGTATATTATATCACCTTTATTATCTTACTCACGTTTTATTATGTTGTGTATATCATGTCACATATATCATATATATTAATATATCATGTTCGGTATGGCAGTATCCTATTATGTATATTAATATATGACGTATATTATATCACCTTTATCATATTATATCACGTTTATTAATGTTGTGTATATCATATCATATCAATATATCATATATATATTATCATATCATGTTACATATGCGTATCATATATCTTATGTATATTATATATCCATTACAACATCACTTTATTATGTTGCTTATATCATATTCCGTATAATACTAACAGGGAGATTCAATAAAAGTTTCTATCGTTTAAAAAATGGTGCTAATTATCCCACCAATCATGACTTATGTAAGGTTTCAAATGTAAATAGATCTATTGTTGGGCAAACATTGCACCATTTTAAACAAAGAACTTTTTTGAATCTACTCCTGTAGTAAAGATGAAAAAAATAAAACTTAAAAAACTAACCATACGGCAGGGCGAAATAAACATTAATCTGGCAATAAATTTTCTGCTTGTCTGATCAAAAATGTGTCCGTGTGCAGAAACATCACCAACATGTTTCAAAACTCACCTCTGATATTTTGGCCTATCAACAAAATTTTGGGTCACATGGATGGTGTGTAAGCATCCATACATAGATAATAGCATGGGCTAAAGCTGATACCACACAGTATATAAAGTGATCCGACAGTATCAGTCTGTATCGTTACTGTGTGTTCCCAGCTTAAGGGTGGTATCTTTATATACGCATCATCTCAGGTCTGAACAGACTCCACCTTCATACAGATCCTCCCAATTAGGACACGATGACTTGGAGCCTTATACAGTCACCCCAAACCATAATGTCCTTCAGGAGACACCTTGTGACATCATTGCCCTCCAGTGTAGTGATGTCATAAACCTTCTGACAGCCCTTTCAAGGGCCTGCTATTTTTGTCGGAAGGGTTTGCCATGTCACATAAAAGACTGCACATACACAGGACAACCACAATGTTGAATGGGGACGACAATTGGTATTCTGAACATTTATTCCTGCTGTTATGTAGGTAGCACATTAACAGGGGATTTTTAAATCCTTACGTTTTTTGTTTGTGTTACAGATCCCTGGCCCACAAATGGTTCAAAATCCCCTTTTGATGTGAAATCTTTAATCTGATCTCAGCTTTTTATTCTAACGAACTTTTAAGGCGGCTCCTCTTCCTATGTTTCGTGCGCAGTCTATAATTACAATTCGTATTAAACCATTTAATTGTCAAAAGCCTGTCCCCCCACTTATTTTTGTGTCCGTATAAGGTCCGACCAGGAATTCTGGTACCGATGTACAATAAGAACGAATATAATAATCTTTTATAATTCGGTTTTTTGAAATAAATCGTTTAGACCTTTTATTAGTCCTCCCATATGAAGGAAAAAGGTGTTTGTAACCATACGGGAGATTGTTACTTTTTTATTGGCTTAAGCTTCCATACCAACGTGCAGTATCGGGGCTGACCCGTGACGCACAATATGTATGCAAACGGCCGTTTTGTCCGATAGTCGGCCACTGTTGGGGCAATTTGTCCGGTCGTACTTTTACGACGCTACGCTAAAGGAGCCGGACTGTGGCCAAATTTTTTCCGGCGTTCTTCCCGACCACCCAGAAATGCTGGATACAGGTCGTATAGGTGTTGTAGCCGTATCACAGAGAAAAGGAAAACGGATTGTTTCAGTGATCATATATTGGAAGTCTTGCCAGGTCTGTTGACAGTCCTGGGGATTAGTTGGTGTCGGTCGATTTATGTATGGAATGCCGCGTTCCTTTCTCACTTAACATCTAAGCTAGGTACACCTATCCAATCTTTCTCCTGACCAACCGTTTGAGGCTTCCAACCGGTCGCCGCAATCCGACAGTTAGCCCATGAACGATGCGCGGTCTATAGGAGAGCCTAACGATCGGTCCATGGTTTTCCGACCCGTCCGATTGTGCTTTTATTCCGATTGGAACGGTCGGAGCTGCCATACAATAAATGCCCCTGACCGTCCAAAACACTGAAATGCCGGTCAGTTGTGCCAAATTATTGGTATCGTGTGTACCCCAGCTTTAGAAGGGGTTTTTTTACAGAGTGTTAAAGACACAATTGACATTTTTACTGCCAACGGACCCTTTCATGAGAGCAGAATTAATTATTAACCCCCCACAAACTGTTATCGAACTAACGGACGGCTAATAAGGAACCGTGTCCACTTACGTCATTTTTTACGTCAAAGACTGTAAGATGGTCACATCGTTATACATTGTGTCTGTTGTCGGATAAAGAAAAAGGACCAAATAGAATTAAGTGAACGACCTTAAACATTGCAGCATTGCATACATGGAACCTGCCATAGGAAAAGGCCCTTTCCACTTTCCATTGTCACTTCTCCACCCAAAGACTGTCAGAATCTTAAAACCTGGACCCCCCGGGCAAGCAGGAGGCTCTGGCTGAACCACAGCCAACAATCCAAAGTGCCGTTTTCATGTTGAGTTAATTTAAAGGACATGTTCACCTTAAAACTTAATATATTTTTGTAACTAGTTACCTGCATCCCTAACAGATTTTAAGGATTATTATTGTCTCCATTTTGGAGTAAGAGCTGGCGTACTCCCCTTATCGGCTGTTACTGTTTGCATCACAAACCCATACCTGATGTCTGTTTCCATCTATGACTCCTCTGCACATGCTCAAGCTCATTGAGAGTAGGCGAGGCAGCCCTCTTGGCCAAACTCACAAAATGTTTAATTAAATATCTGGTTAGAATACAATGTATAACTGGGTAAAATAGCGTTGGGGTGTGTGGGGCAGATAAACTGACAAGAAGTTCACAGTTTTTATTTTAAGAGCCAAATTTAGGTACTATCTTCTTCCAGAGTGCAGAGGAGAAAGGTAATATTTGTGAGACTAATAGCTGGGGGAGGGACCAGAACTGTTAATGTTATGTTGATACGTAATAGCCTAATGAACTAGAGATGGAACAAAGCTTGCCTTAAAGTTCGGTTTTGCTTCTGAAATATAGAACTTACAGATAAAGACCAATGGTAAAACTTACTGTTAAATGTGCTCTGGGACCCTGGGAATGGTCTGGGGAACATTTCAGTGTCACCAAAAACTTGTTTCAAAAAACTTCCTTGGGTTTGGGGTTTCCAAGGTTTGACGTTTGTGCTACCTTTCGAGGATTCACTGAACTATCCAGTCAGAGTGACCGAAGGAACTGAACATTCGGGGTTTAGCGACAGGATTTGGCGGTTACTGAATGATAAGGTCATGTGTGACCTGAAGGACCCATTACTTACAAATGATTAGCGAACCATACTTATGAGCGTTACTGATGATACATTCGATGGTTGAGTTTCGAAAAACCAAAACTAGTTTGTATTATCGGGAAGTTCTAAAGAGTTCGAGTTTTGTTCCGAACTATTAAGTTGGGCTCAACTCGGGTTTGGTTCGGTATTAGTCCATCTCTAATAATACTGACGGATATGCAAGGCCCCTAATAGTGTCCAATATGGTCTTGCCCGCTGGGTGAGCAGTCGCTCGATAAAATCTGAGCATGTTCAATCACCCAATAGCCAATGATGCAGATATTACGTTTAGAACATTCCCAGGATTAAGGATACTACAGACGTCTTGGAATGTGCGTGTTCCCTAAACATGCACATGACGACATCGTTTTTGAACCTTTTTTAAGGTTGTTCTTGTGCTTTCTTTATTGAATGATAAGGCGCTGAAGTATGTGTAACGCCAAAATTTTATATTGGCCAGAGCCCTGGTATGGCCCCGCGCGGTGTATGGTTACCCTTGCTTTTGTCTATAAAAACAATATTGGAAAATAAAACCAGTAGATGCTCAATGAAAGACATAGTTCCTAGGTAAGATACAATTGCGAGAATTTAACGAATCTCTTTCAGGGTATGTTTTATTTTAACTAAGTGCATCCAGCGAAACAATTAATTTCCCCTTTCTCCTTGTTTCTTGAGCTTATTGCTTGGGGAGATACATGTTACCAATTACCACCAATTATACACAAGAAAGATATCTGTAACAAATATGTAATTTATCCCAGGCTGTGGTCACTGGAGTTTTACACTAGTTTAGACAAATGGACATGGTTTTAAATTAAAGTAGATCTCCGTTTTCCCTCTACATAAACTTTACAGTCGTCTTCCGTACCCTTCAAAAAGTAAAAAAAAAAATCAAAGAACCCTATGGGGTCCAATTCGCACCCGTGGAAACTGTATTTGTTGCAATGGTAAGGGAAAAAGTGGCGAGACCTGCATGTTTGTCTGAGGCCTGACCCATTAAAGGAGTTTTTAATACAATGTCCTAAATGGCAAAATACTGACAGTAAAATTTTTCCCACCACACTACATGTTCACGTGACTGCACATTATCCGTGGTGAGATGTATCCTGTGAATTGGGAAAAAAATCATCATTCATTCATACACTACTATGAACACTCAACAGTAGTTACATGGATGGGAGCCCAGTGGGTGGTATCTGTAGCTAGATCTGTACTACCTTCCCAAATGCTTGCATCAACTTTCAATCACCCAAGTATTTTTTTTGTCCACTTCAGAAGACCCACCTCCTTAACATTAATGGACCCGAAACGCCAACAAGAACATCAGAATTTAGTTTTGTCTGTAGACAAGATGTTTAACTTTCTTATATATTAAAGTGGTACTCACAGTTTCCCTTACCTGTATAACTCCTCCTGTCTTCTTATATGGTCACGACTCCTCAAGGACTTCAATAGCCTTATAATTTACAGTAGGGATACATTATCCTTATAATATTGAGTGGTACCCACATAGTTCCCTGTTAACTCAGGTCTGTGTCCCTTGTACCTTTATATAACCCAGAACTTCCTCAGGTGACTTCTATATCCTTATAATTATACATAGGGATACCTTCTCCTTTATAATACATGAGTGGTACCACAGAGTTCCCGTAATAACTCATCTGTGTCCTTGTACCTTGATATGTCACAGAACTCCTCAGTGACTTCTAATATCCCTTATAATTTACCGTAGGGATACCATTATCCTTATAAAATATTATTGGTACCCAGAGTTTTCCCTGTAATAACTCAATCTTGTCTTGTTATCTTTATATGGACAACGAACTCCTCAGGACTTTCTAATATCCTTATAATTTACAGTAGGGGATCATTATCCCTTATAATCCATGAGTGGTACCCACAGTTCGCCTGTATAACTCATTCCTGTGTCCTTGTACCTGTATTATACGCAGAACTCCTCAGTGGACTTCTAATATCCTTATAATTTATAGGTTCCAAAAAAAAAAAAAAAGGGATACCTTCCTTATAATACTGAGTGGGTCCCAGAGTTCCCTGATAATCAGCTGTGTCCTTGTACCTTTATATGGACACAGAACTCCTTCAGTGGACTCTAATATCCTTATAATTTACATAGTGGGATACATTAATCCCTTAGAATACCTGAGGGGGTACCCAGAGTTCCCTGTATAAACTCCATCTATCTGTGTCCCTGTATCTTTCAGGACACAGAACTCCTCAGTGGACTTCTATATCCTTATAATTTACAGTACGGGGATCATTATCCCTTATAATACAATGAGTGGTAACCTCAGAGTTTCCTGATACTCATCTGTTCCTGTACCTTTATATAGACACAGAACTCCTCATGACTTCTAATATCCTTATATTACAGTAGGGGGATACATTTATCCCTTATAATACATGATGGTACCCAGATTCCCTGTATAACTCATCTTTCCTTGTAATCTTTATATTGACACAGTAATACCTCAGTGACTTCTAATATCCTATAATTTACAGTTGTATAATCTGTATTGTTATAATGTACAGCGCTGTGTCCCCAAGTGGGGCTATATAAATAAACATATACATACATACTGTATAATCTGTATTGTTATAATGTACAGCGCTGTGTCCCCAAGTGGCGCTATATAAATAAACATATACATACATACTGTATAATCTGTATTGTTATAATGTACAGCGCTGTGCATTATAACAATACAGATTATACAGTATGTATGTATATGTTTATTTATATAGCCCCACTTGGGGACACAGCGCTCTACATACTGTATAATCTGTATTGTTATAATGTACAGCGCTGTGTCCCAAGTGGCGCTATATAAGATAAAACCTGAACATAGACATATGTGATAATCTGTATGTTATAATGTACAGTGCGCTCATACCCACGTGCGTCTATATAATAAACATATACATACATACTGTATAATCTGTATTTTATAATGTCGCGTTGTGTCCCCAAGTGGCGCTATATAAATAAACATCAATACATACTGTATACTGTATTGTTATAATGTACAGGCTGCTGTGTCCCAAGTGGGCGTTATATAAATAAACATACACATACCACTGTATAATCTTATTGTTATAATGTACAGCGCTGTGTACCCAAGTGGTGCTATATAAATAACATTATACATACTGTATAATCTGTATTGTTATAATGTACAGCGCTGTGTCCCCAAGTGGGCTATAAAATAAACATATTACATACATACTGTATAATCTGTATTGTTATATGTACAGCGCTGTGTCCCAAGTGGTGCTATATAATAAACATATACATACATACTGTATAATCTGGTATTGTTATAATGTACGTCGGCTGTGTCCCAAGTGGCGCTATATAATAAACATATACGTACATACTGTATAATCTGTATTGTATAAAAAATGTACAGCGCTGTGTACCCAAGTGGCGCTTATAAATAAACATATACCATACTGTATAATCGTATTGTTATAATGTACAGCGCTGTGTACCCCAAGTGGCGCTATATAAATAAACATATACATACATACTGTATAATCTGTATTGTTATAATGTACAGCGCTGTGTGTCCCCAAGTGGCGCTATATATAAACATATACATACATACGTATAATCTGTATGTTATAATGTACAACGCTGTGTACCCAAGTGGCGCTATTAAATAAACATATACATACATACTGTATAATCTGTATTGTTATAATGTACAGCGCTGTGTACCCAAGTGGCGCTAATATAATAAACATATCATACAACTGTAAATCTGTATTGTTATAATGTACAGCGCTGTGTCCCCAAGGGGCACTATATAAATAACCTATACATACATACTGTATAATCTGTATTGTTTTAATGTACAGCGCTGTGTCCCAAGTGGGGCTATATAAATAAACATATAACATACATACTGTAATCTGTATTGTTATAATGTACAGCGCTGTGTACCCAAGTGGCGCTATATAAATAACATATACATACATACTGTATAATCTGTATTGTTATAATGTACAGCGCTGTGTCCAGTGGTGCTATATAAATAAACATATACATACATACTGTATAATCTGTATTGTATAATGTACACACGGTGTCCCAAGTGGCGGCTATATAAATAACAATATACATACATACTGTATAATCTGTATTGTTTAATGTACAGCGTGTGTCCCCAAGTGGGCGCTATATAAATAAACATATACATACATACTGTATAATCTGTATTGTATAATGTACAGCGCTGTGTCCCCAAGTGGCGCTATATAAATAAACATATACATCATACCTGTATAATCTGTATGGTTTAATGTACAGGCTGTGTACCCCAAGGGCGCTATATAAATAACATATACTACATACTGATAATCTTCTATGTTATAATGTACAGCGCTGTGTCCCCAAGTGGTGCATATAATAAACATATACATACATACTGTATAATCTGTATGTTATAATGTACAGGCTGTGTCCCCAGTGGCGCTATATAAATAATATACATACATACTGTATAATCTGTATTGTTTATAATGTACAGCGCTGTGCCCCAGTGGCGCTATATAATAAACATATACTACATACTGTATAATCTGTATTGTTTATAATGTACACGCTTGTACCCCAAGTGGCCTATATATATAACATATACATACATACTGTATAATCTGTATTGTTATAATGTACAGCGCTGTGTCCCCAAGTGGGCTATATAAATAAACATATACATACAACTGTATAATCTGTATTTGTTATAATGTACAGCGCTGTGTCCCAAGTGGCGCTATATAAATAAACATAACATACATACTGTATAATCTATTGTTATAATGTACAGCGCTGGTCCCCAAGTGGCGCTATATAAATAAACATATACATACTGTATAATCTGTATTGTTATAATGTACAGCGCTGTGTACCCAAGTGGCGCTATATAAATAAACATATACATACATACTGTATAATCTGTATTGTTATAATGTACAGCCCTGTGTCCCCAAGTGGCGCTATATAAATAAACATATACATACATACTGTATAATCTGTATTGTTATAATGTAACAGCGCTGTGTCCCCAAGTGCGCCTATATAAAACATATACATACATACTGTATAATCTGTATTGTTATAATGTACAGCGCTGTGTCCCCAAGTGGCGCTATATAAACATATACATACATACTGTATAATCTGTATTGTTATAATGTACAGCGCTGTCCCCAAGTGGCGCTATATAAACATATACATACATACTGTATAATCTGTATTGTTATAATGTACAGCGCTGTGGCGCTATATAAATAAACATATACTTACTGTATAATCTGTATTGTTATAATGTACAGCGCTGTGTACCCAAGTGGCGCTATAAATAAACATATACATACATACTGTATAATCTGTAATTGTTATAATGTGTACAGCGCTGTACCCAAGTGGCGCTATATAAATACACATATACATACATACTGTATAATCTGTATGTTAATTAAGCGCTGTTCCCAAGTGGCGCTATATAAATAACATATACTACATACTGTATAATCTGTATTGTTATATGTACGCGCTGTGTCCCAAGTGGTCGCTATATAATAAACATATACATACATACTGTATAATCTGTATTGTTATAATGTACCGCTGTGTACCCAAGTGGCGCTATATAAATAACATATACATAACTACTGTATAATCTGTATTGTTATAATGTACGCGCTGTGTGTCCCCAAGTGGCGCTATATAATAACATATACACTACATACTGTATAATCTGTATTGTTATAATGTACAGGCTGGGTCCCAAGTGGCGCTATATAATAAACATATACATACATACTGTATAATCTGTATTGTTATAATGACAAGCGCTGTGTCCCCGTGGCGCTAAATAAATAAACATATACATCATACTGTATAATCTGTATTGTTATAATGTACAGCGGCTTGTCCCCAAGTGGCGCTATATAAATAAACATATACATACATACTGTATAATCTGTATTGTTATAATGTACAGCGCTGTGTCCCCATTGCGCTATATAATAAACATATACAATACTGTATAATCTGTATTGTTATAATGTACAGCCTGTGTCCCCAAGTGCGCTATATAAATAAACATATACATACATACTGTATAATCTGTATTGTTATAATGTACAGCCTGTGTACCCAGAGTCGCTATATAATAAACATATACATACTACTGTTATCTGTATGTTTATAATGTACAGCGCTGTGTCCCAAGTGGCGCTAATAAATAAACCATATACATACATACTGTATAATCTTTATTGTTATAATGTAACGGCTGTGTACCCAAGTGGCGCTATATAAATAAACATATACATACATACTGTATAATCTGTATTGTTTATAATGTACAGCGCTGTGTACCCAAGTGGCGCTATATAAATAAACATATACATACAACTGTATAATCTGTATTGTTATAATGTACAGGCTGTGTACCCAAGGGCGCTATATAAATAAACATATACATACATACGTATAATCTGTATTGTTATAATGTCAGCGCTGTGTACCCAAGTGGCCGCTATTAAATAACATATACTACATACTGTATAATCGTATTGTTATAATGTACAGCGCTGTGTACCCAAGTGGCGCTATATAAATAACATACATAACTACTGTATATCTGTATTGTATAATGTACAGCGCTGTGTCCCCAGTGGCGCTATATAATAAACATTACAAACATACTGTATAATCTGTATTGTTTAATGTCAGCGCTGTGTCCCCCAAGTGGCGCTATATAATAAACTATACATACATACTGTATAATCTTATTGTTTAATGTACGCGCTGTGTCCCCAAGTGGCGCTATATAATAAACATATCATACATACGTAAATCTGTATTGTTATAATGTACACGCTGGTGCCCAAGTGGCGCTATAAAATAAACATATACATACTACTGTATAATCTGTATTGTTAAATGTACATCGCTGGTCCCCAAGTGGTATATAAATAAACATATACATACATCTGTATAATCTGATTGTTATAATGTACACCGCTGGTCCCAAGTGGCGCTATTAAATAAACATATACACATACTGTATATATCTGTATTGGTTAATGTACAGCGCTGTGTCCCCAAGTGGATATATAAATCTAACATATACATACATACTGTATATCTGTATTGTTATAATGTACACGCTGAGTCCCAAGTGGCGCTTATAAATAAACTATACTACATACTGTATAATCTGTATTGTTAATGTACAGCGCTGTGTACCCAAGTGGCGCTATATAAATAAACATATACATACATACTGTATAATCTGTATTGTTATAATGTACAGCGCTGTGTCCCCAAGTGGCGCTATAAAATACATATCATACATACTGTATAATCTGTATTGTTTATATGTACAGCGCTGTGTACCCAAGGCGCTATATAAATAACCATTACATACTACTGTATAACTGTATTGTTATAATGTACACGCTTGTACCCAGTGGCGCTATATAAATAAACATATACATACATACTGTATATCTTGTATTGTTATAATGTACAGCGCTGTGCCCCCAAGTGGCGCTATAATAAATAAAACATATACATACATACTGTATAATCTGTATTGTTATAATTACAGCGCTGTGTCCCCAAGTTGCGCTATATAAATAAACATATCAAATACATATGTATAATCTGTATTGTATATGTACAGCGCTGTCCCCAAGTGGCGCTATATAAATACATATACATACATACTGTATTATCTGTATTGTTATAATGTACAGCGCTGTGTCCCAAGTGGCGCTATATAATAACATAACATACATACTGTATTATCCTGTATGTTATAATGTACAGCGCTGTGTCCCCCAAGTTGCGCTAATAAAATAAACTATACATACATACTGTATATCTGTATTGTTATAATGTACAGCGCTGTGTCCCAAGTGGCGCTATATAAATAAACATATACATACATACTGTATAATCTGTATTGTTATAATGTACGCGCTGTGTCCCCAAGTGGCCTATATAAATAAACTATACATACATACTGTTAATCTGTATTGTTATAATGTACAGGCTGTGTACCCAGTTGCGCTATATAAATAAACATATAACATCATACTGTATAATCTCTATTGTTATAATGTACAGCGCTGTGTCCCCAGTATGCGCTATATAAATAAACATATACATACTACTGTAAATCTGTATTGTTATAATGTACAGCCTGTGTCCCCAAGTGGTGCTATATAAATAACATCATACTACTAATGTATAATCTGTATTGTTATAATTACAGCGCGTGTCCCAAGTGGCGCTATATAAATAAACATATACTAACATACTGTATAATCTGTATTGTTTAACGTACAGCGCTACCCTACCAAGTGAGCTATATAAATAACATATACATACATACTGTATAATCTGTATTGTTATAATGTACAGCGCTGTGACCCAAGTGGAGCTATATAATAACATATCCATACTACTTTTATAATCTGTTTGTTATAATGTACGCGCTGTGTCCCCAAGTGGCGCTATATAAATAACATATACATACACACTGTATAATCTGTTTGTATAATGTTACACGCTGTGTCCCCAAGTGGGATATATAAACAATATACATACATACTGTATAATCTGTATTGTTATAATGTACAACGCTGAGTACCAAGTGGCGCTATATAATAAACATATACTTACATACTGTATAATCTGTATTGTTATAATGTCCAGCGCTGTGTACCCAAGTGGCGCTATATAAATAAACTATACATACATACTGTATAATCTGTTTTGTTTAAATGTACACGCTGCGTACCCAAGTGGGCTATATAATAAACATATACATACATACTGTATAATCTGTATGTTATATGTACAGCGCTGTGTACCCAGTGGCGCTATATAAATAAACAT
The DNA here is from genome assembly GCA_019447015.1 of Hymenochirus boettgeri. Lineage (NCBI taxonomy): Eukaryota > Metazoa > Chordata > Amphibia > Anura > Pipidae > Hymenochirus > Hymenochirus boettgeri. The sequence continues at coordinate 145,660 of JAACNH010000114.1, forward strand.
ATACATACATACTGTATATCTGTATTGTTATAATGTACAGCTCTGTGTACCCCAAGTGGCGCTATATAAATAAACATATACTACATACTGTATAATCTGTATTGTTATAATGTCAGCGCTGTGTACCCAAGTGGGCGCTAATAAATAAACATATACATACATACTGTATATCTGTATTGTTATAATGTACAGCGCTGTGTCCCAAGTGGCGCTATATAAATAAACATATACGTACAACTGTATAATCTGTATTGTTTAATGTACAGCGCGTGTGTCCCAAGTGGCGCTATATAATAAAACATATACATACTAGTATAATCTGTATTTTATAATGTACACAGCGCTGTGTACCCAAGTGGGCTAATAAATAAACATACATCATACATTGTATTTCAGTCCACTACAGTGATGTGTTCTCCTCTCCTTGAATTGTAACTGTTTAAGTGCTACTAAAACTGTATAGTGACTGGTGACTGTACAAGGGGACACGGTCACTATATTACAATATACACGGTAATATTAATATAGACTGTCCACATGCCCCCATGAATCAATCTAAACTTTCCTGTACTTGCGGGTGTGCGGAAGAGTTCCCCAGAACTCCAGACCAACACTGCACACTAATAATTACAACCTGTGCACACTTTTGCTGTAGTATATATCATTGATGCTAATTGCAGGTGCACTCTACTGGATTCTTTTTAAGAGAACTCTACTGCGTATAAAGTTTTTTTAAAACAGTAAAAATTCAAAGTACCTGGGCCAGGGAGGTAGGATTTAATACTTTCTACTTACCAATATTCTTTCAATGGGGAGTGGCAGCAGGAAGAAAACTGCTTCTGCCAGTCTTCCTGAATGCTTCAGCACTATCTTTAATACAGGAAAGTCCAGGGCCATAACCTGGCAGATGAAAATTGTACGTGCTTAGCTCCTCAAAAAAATATTGGGGGGTTGGAATAATCCATCCTACCCAGCTGCCCCAGGTACTTTTTATTTTTAAAAAGTTCATCTTTACAGTATAGTTGTCCTTTAAGTTAATTTAATATCCACAAAAAAAAATAAATGCTTTCTTACTGACAACAGCTGCAAGATGGCCGAAATGCACATATTTTTTTATATATATATTAAGATATATTATTTCAGTATAAAGAATAATTTGTTGTTTTTTTCACACATTAAAACAATATTTTTCTCTGTTGTATTTTACATTTCCTTTTGTGGGGGGATTGTCTGCCAGAACCTTTAAATACCCATTAAACCCAATGAATGAGGAAGGGAAATCTGAGCAGTTGTGGTTATGACCTGATCTTGAAGAATTAGCGTCGGCTGTAGAAACCTCCTAGTGTTACACATCACCGTCGGCCATGACAGAAATGCTTCGTAGCCAAAATCCTTGGCCCTTGACATCATAATATAATAAATATCATTGAAACAGGGGAGTTTTTACTCTTATAACTGGATCTGTAACATTATTTTACAGCCATAAAAGGGATTTGCAAAGGGTCCTTGAAAATATAGCCGAATGTTTTGAAGAATTTCAAAGACAGTAAAGCAGCCCATTAGGTAATGAATTGGTTCCTTCAATCTGTTAGAATTCCGGTACATGCGGCACTTTATTAGCGGGCAAAGTAACTTGCTATTCACACAATATTTATAATGCGCCTGGTCTTTGAAAATGCGCTGCACTCATAAACTGGGTAAACGCATTAGCGATATAGGGCCAATCCTCTCGGTACTAGGGTTGGCCCTATAGCGCTAACGTGTGTACGGCCAAGCGACCATTTCCGATCCCAGCGAAAGTTCCGACCTTACTCCGCATCATCGTATCGGCTTCCTCTACTTCAAGTAAAGGGAGCCGATACCGACCAACAGAAATTTTCCGTCATTCCGATCAATCGACTATGGTTGTTCGTCCGCACTCCGACCCTACACACCCAATGGGATTTACCCATATGGTTCCTGTATATAGCCCCTTTGTATTAGCATTTTAAATGACCTGATTAATGAACTGTGTAATGGGGGTGCCGTTGGGGAGCTCTGAATTACCAGAATCCTTAACCAGACTGTAAATCCTCTCACATCCCCCACGTCTTGTAATGTATCTGCTAAATAGACTCTACATCAGAGATTTCACAGATTTCCTTTAAGCAACATAGACTTTAAATAATGTTTTTTTTAACATTATCGTCTTTTCTGTTTGTCGTGAGAAATGTTTTTCCTGTTTATTGCATCGACTTCCTTTCTGCAATGTCACGTAACGGGATCAGTTGTCGTTTCGAGTTCTTTAAGGGAACGAAATACGAAATAAATGATGTTATTCGTTATCCCCGGAATTGACTGTTTTCTGGTTACTGGGAGTCTGTGATAATGGGAACATTGTATCTGTTTCTAAACGAATGTAACCAGTAATGGATAGTTTCATTCAGTAATGTACTTTATATTTGATTATTGTTCCGGTATTTCTACCGATGGTTTGAGGGTTACATGTAATAGAGATGTTCGAAACTGTTGAGTTCATTCTGTTTTCAAATCTTCGAAATTTTCTGAAAGTTCGTAAATTCGAGTTTCGATTTTCAAAATCGTCTCTTTAGATTTTCGAAAATTGTCTACTTTCAATTCTCCAAAATTTTCAAAAATTCAAATAATCCGGGTTTCCGTGACATTCAGTAGTTCCAAAAGTTTTGTTGGGATTTTGAAACCTCAGATTCGATTCAAAACTGGGTTTTATTCGAACCCACATTACATCTCTACATGTAATATATCCACTGGGCATATTGAATTAAAGGCTAACGTAAAGTTAACTTTAGCGGAACTGCAATGATAACAATGATGCAATGATAACAATAGTTTACAAATAGTTTAAAATGTTTACTATGGGTGGAAGTTTGTGGTATGAAATCAAAAAGCCTGTAAATATGACCAAAGCAAATTACAAAATCCATGATAATTAAAGCAGAACTTAAGTCTCCAAACAATTTTCCCGATAGGTACAACAACCTGTGTCTCACCTCTCCCTTTGCTGTGGCTGCGTGTGGATTTGTAAATTTTAAACCTGTGGGTACTAGCGGTCAGCTCACATAATCCACCATAGCCGCTCAAGGGTTGCAGTACACTTTGCATGCTCACAGATCAAAACAAGAAAAAAATGCAGCCTTTCTTCCTACACGCCAATCATGTTACAGCTCAGAGACCATTTCAGTGCAGTTTTTGTGTAACAATTTACAAATGCTCCTGTCCCTAACAAAAAAGTAATCTTTGCAGTGTATTTCTTAGCTACCATGGATGTAAGAAACATAATATTAACTTTAAATTTAAAAATTTAAAGTATTTCTGGGGAATTAAACCTGCAACCTTGTGTTCTTTTGTCTTGCTAAATCAAAGCTTTATACCTCTAACCCAAAAACATACTATGTGGAACACTAGCACATTTAAAATCTTTGGCTAGAAACATCTTCGAAAAAAAATAAAGTCTGGGGATTTGAACCCGTGACCTCATGGGATGTGTGTTTCTAAAAAAAACTGCAATAGCAGATGCGCCAACCCAGTACTGTAAGATATATGGGTACATTTAAAAACTTTCGGGGAGATTCAATAAAGTTCTTATAATTTAAAATGGTGCTAATTTTGCCCCAACCAATCTGATCTTATTTATCATTTGAAACCTTACATCTGATTGGCTGGGGTAAAGTAACACCATTTTTAACATAGTAATTGGGGTTGAATAAAGACATCAAGTCCAACCTATTCCCCTCTTTTTTTTTTTTAACCCTACGTAACAGTTGATCCAGAGAAAGGCAAAAAAAAAAAAAAAAACCAGCAAAAAAGGGGGAAATTCCTACCTGACTCCAAACGGCAATCGGAAAGTATACCTGGATCAACCAGATCTATATGTATTAATACCAGTAATTTCTCAATATTATATAGTATCCCCTACCAACCAGAATTACAGTATATATATTAATACCAGTAATTCTCAATATTAATAGTATCCCCGTACCAACCAGAACTACAGTATATGTATTAATACCAGTAATTCTCAATATTATATGGTATCCCTGTTCCAACCAGAACTACAGTATATGTATTAATACCAGTAATTCTCATATTATATAGTATCCTGTACCAACCAGACACAACTATATGTATTACCAGTAATTCTCAATATTATATAGTATCCACGTACCACCAGAACACAGTAATGTATTAATACCAGTAATTCTCAATATTGAGTATCCTGTACCAACCAGAACTACAGTATATGTATTAAACCAGTAATTCTTAATATTATATAGTATCCCTGTACCAACCAGAACTACCATATATGTATTATACCAGTAATTCTCAATATTATATAGTATCCCTGTACCAACCAGAGCTACAGTATATGTATTAATACCAGTAATACTCATATTATATAGTATCTCTGTACCAACCAGAACTACAGTATATGTATTAATACCAGTAATTCTCAATATTCTTTAGTTTTAGAAACTATCCAGGCCTTTTTTAAAGCTATTTTGAACTTGCCATTACCACATCTGCTGGAAACAGTTCCACAGTTTCATCGTTTCTCACTGTAAAGAAACCTTCCTAACCTGAAAATGAAACTTCTTCTTCCAACCTTAAAGGATGTCCACGTGTCCTCTGATATGACCTATTAGTGAACAATGCACCAGAGAGTTCATTGTATGGCCCATTAATATATTTGTATACGGTGATCATATCCCCACGCAAAGTCACTTCTCCAATGTAAACAGCCCTTACTGTCTAATCTTCCTGCATATTCAAGCCCCTCCATTCCCCTTATTAATTTAGTTGCCCTTCTCTGAACTGCTCAATTTCCAAGATGCCCTTTTGTATATGGGATTCCAAAACTGCACCGCATATTCCAAATGAGGCCTTACCAGTGCCTTGTAAAGAGGGAGAATAATATTTTTCTCTCTTGATTCATTCCCCTCTTTATACAGACAATATCTTGCTAGCTCTAGCCTTGCTACCTGGCATTGTTGCTACAGCTAAGTCTGTTATCTACCAGAACCCCCAAATCTTTTTCCATTACAGATGCACTTAACACAGAGTTATTTTGGTGTAGGGGGCACAGGGATTATTAAATCCCAAATGCATCCCTTACATTATCAACATTGAATCCCATCTGCCATTCTGCTGCCCATTGTGATAATCTATCTAGGTCTGCTTGCAGCACTTGACATCATTGGAATTTCCAAAGCTCTGCATAGTTTAGTGCATCAGCAAACACAGAGACCTTGCTAATGTCAATCATTTATAACAGATAAACAGAAGCGGCCCCAGTAAAGACCCTGAGGGCCCCACTTAGAACTTTACTCCACATAGATGTAGCTCCATTTACCACCACTCTCTGTTTGTGATCCAATAACCAGTTTCTCTATCCATGAACACAATGTTTTTCTTCAAGGCCAACAGCCCTCAGTTTATAACGATAATAACTTTATTGAATAACCCTGCCCCAGGAAGACTGTATGTATTCCCACTAACTGGTAAATAAATGCAGGGTAACAGTTTAGAAAAATACAAAGGGCTGCCATTTATAAAATCTTTATTCTTCTATACCCAGATTCCTAATTTAAAGGACCACTAACCTTAAAACAAACCACCTATAGTACAGTGGGAGTTTTGCTTGTGTAAAGGGTAAATAGATATTTACCACCGTTCCTAGTCTCCCTTTCTGATTTTAATGACAAATATTGCTGCAAATCGAGGAAAGTCATTTTCCTGCCTGACTCCTGAATTGTTCTGAGATTTGTATCTATTTTCATTTAAGTCCGACAGGGAAACTGTAAGTGCTCGTGGCAAATTCCCAAAGCTAATTACTTTTTTAATAAAGAATTAAGGGGGTAGGGGAAATTGCTCCTACCTTCTATAGAATTATTGATTTAGTGGTCCGTAATATTTCCTTCCTTATTGGCCCAGTCGTGTCATGGGGAGAATCCTTAAGGACAGATGGATAGTATCCGCGGAGCAGATGTAAGACATTTGCTTGTCTCTTCCAAACTGTCTTTGATCTGTCAGACACAGATCCGCCACTGTGTAAAAAGGAGAAAAATAACCAAGATAAAATCTGTAACACGGAAATAGCTCAGACTGAAAAATGACTTTAAGGATTCACCAAATCCAGGGTTTGTTTTAAAGGACTTGGACGAGGACCGTATATTATTGATATTTCTTTATCGGAAGCCGTAAGATTCGTACAGATAGTCTAAACTCAGGATTTCCTTTTGTTTAACTGTAAAGAACAGTAATGACCAAATAGACAGTCTGAGAAAACAGTCGTAGCTAGAGCTCCTTGATAATAAGGTCTCTGTGATGGGGTAATGAGTACAGTAGAAGGTACATTTAGTTCCAGACTGTAAGGGTTCGTACACAGTGTGATCGCAGGGTGCACCGGAGACACACTATGTGTATGAACGCCGTTTCGAGCGATAATCGACCCATGTATGGGCAGTTTATCGGCAGACAAAGACGGACGCTCATTTGGGGATTTTGCATATCGGGCAACGATCCCCAAACGAACGGCCATAAAGTGCCCATACACGGGCCGATTATCGCCCGAAACGGTCGTTCTGACGCACCCTGCGTCACAGGTCGGCACTCATGATCGCACGCGTGTACAAAGTTTAGGTGTGGGGCGGGTCCATATCTTGACCTAATATTCAGACCATTATTATGTCAAAATCAAAGGAAAATGACAAATTGCCCCAATTTCTTGGCCTTGAAATGGCGAATAACCAATGCCATTGATTTTCCGGAATATTGCCAAACGTTAGACTACCAATCAGTTTATTAATCAGTTTTCTATTGGTTGGTAGAAATTGGCCCATGTGTATTAAGTTCGGACTGTTGGTTAATAGGGATAAACTCTCTACGATCCCCATTTAAATTACCAAAACCAAATTCAGGGCTGATAGTTTCATTGACTTTATTTGGCATTTTAAGGCAAACTCATGGTAAGTCCGACAATAGACAGGGGATTGTGGTCCTGCAAGTCAAAGGGGAAAAGGAAACTCCTATAACATACATAAGAGATAGGCAAGAGGTAGGTAGCCCTAATAACGTGTGGGTCTTTACATATCTCTCTACACAGAAACTTAGAATTTCGGGAACGAGGTGTTTGTGCTTCACCTTGAGTGACCATACATTCCTAATAAACCAGTACCTGACCCATGTTAATATTGGGCCATTCGGTCAAACTGAGCGTTGAATTTGTGTAACGTTGTGATGGTAAATACCGATATTACCGGACAATTCCTGGATATTTGCCAAACTACCACACTTTCATAGACATCGAGTTTAGACCTCTTGGTCCTAGTTTGACCTCATCACAAGGTGTGACCGTCCGTTAAAGATACAGGGGGTAGGTACATCCACTTGGTGTTTCTTTATTTATTTTCTTCTCTTCATACAAAAATATATTGAAGAAAAAAAAGCATTTAATGTAATTAGCTTTTAACTAAATTGACCCAATATCTACAATTTATATAATGATTGTCTCATCTAGTTACCCCAAATCTGTATTGGGACCCCCAATCCAGATCGTTATGGAACCACTCTGATTAGAGATAGCCAAACTTTCGAAGTTTGGAAAGTTCGAAAACGACCCATTAAAGTCAATGGGAGTCAAATAGTTTGAAAAGTTTGAATGAAATACAATTAAAATATCATGGTAACTAATGTAATGGCTGGGGACCTGGGAATGGTCTGGGGAACATGTTCCAATATCAGGACATTCGAAAATTTTACTCGCATATCGATAATCGATTTTACTCGCGTATTGGTATAACAGACATTTTACTCACATATCGATATATTCGATATTTACTTACGTATTGGTATAATGGACATTTTACTAACATATTCGATTTCGATTTTACTCGCGTATTGGTATAATAGACATTTTACTCACATATTCGATAATTCGATATTTACTTGCGTATTGGTATAATAGACATTTTACTCACATATTCGATAATTCGATATTTACTCGCGGATTGGTATAAAGACATTTTACTCACATATTCGATAATTCGATATTTACTTACGTATTGGTATAATAGACATTTTACTACATATTCGATATTCGATATTTTACTCTCGTATTGTATAATAGACATTTACTCACATTTCGATAATTCGATATTTACTCGCGTTTGTATAATAACATTTTACCACATATTCGATAATTCGATATTCTACTCGCGTATTGGTATATAGACATTTTACTCACATATTCGATAATTCGATATTTACTCCCGTATTGGTATAATAGACATTTTCTCACATATTCGATAATTCGATATTTACCGCGTATGGTATAATAGACATTTTACTCACATATTCGATAATTCATATTATTACTCGCGTATTGGTATAATAGACATTTTACTCACAATTCGATAATTCGATATTTACTCGCGTATTGGTATAATAGACATTTTACTCACATATTCGATAATTCGATATTTACTCGCGTATTGGTATAATAGACATTTTACTCACATATTCGATAATTCGATATTTACTCCGTATTGGTATAATAGACATTTTACTCACATATTCGATAATTGATATTTACTCGCGTATTGGTATATAGACATTTTACTCGCATATTCGATAATTCGATATTTACTCCTATTGGTAATAGAATATTTACTCACATATTCGATAATTCGATATTTACTCCGTATTGGTATAATAGACATTTTACTCACATATTCGATAATTCGATATTTACTCGCGTATTGGTATAATAGACATTTTACTCGCATATTCGATAATTCGATATTACTCGCGTATTGTAGTAAACATTTTACTCACATATTCGATAATCGAATATTTCTCGCGTATTGGTATAATAGACATTTACTCGCATATTCGATAATTCGATATTACTCGTACTCGGTATTGGTATAAAGACATTTTACTCTGCAGATTCGATAATCGATGTTTAACTTGCGTATTGGTATAATAGACATTTTACTCGCATATTCATATTCGATATTTACTCGCGTATTGGTATATATAGACATTTTACTCACATATATTTCGATAATCGATTTTACTCGTATTGTTAAACTTTACTCGCATATTCTAATCGAATTTACTCACGTATTGGTATAATGACATTTTACTCGCATATTCGATAATTCGATATTTACCTGTTGTATTGGTATAATAGAATTTTGCTCGCATATTGATAATTCATTTTACGCCCTATTGGATAATAGACATTTTCTTTTTCGCATATTTGATAATTCACATTTACTCGGTTTGGTAATAATAGACATTTTACTCACATACTTGATAATTATATATTTATCCGTATTGGTATGAATAGACATTTACTCACATACTGATAATCGATATACTCAGTGTATTTTGTATATAGACATTTACTTGCATATTCGTAATTCGATGTTTTTTTTTTTTTAGAATTTGTAAGGTTGACACTTCACTGAAAGATTGAAATTGACTGTTTTGTTCTGGGGGTTTCAAAAGGTCCAACGTTGCATGGGCTACTACTTAGATTGTAAGCTCTCAGGGCAGGTGCTCTCATTTTAATGTGTCAAGGCTTGCAGCACTTATATCAATTTATCCATCATTTCTATTAGGTTCTTACCGATGTATGAATTGTATTTATTGATTTTTATCTATCTGTATAATGGGCACTTATTCCCCTGTTTGTATAAATACTGTATTTTATAATGTACAGCGCGTGTCCCCAGTGGCACATATAATAAACATATACATACATACTGTATATCTGTATTGTTATAATGTACAGCGCTGTGTCCCAAGTGGGCTATATAAATAAACATATACATACATACTGTATAATTTGTATTGTTATAATGTAAGCGCTGTGTACCCAAGGGGCGCTATATAAATAAACATATACATACATACTGATATCTGTATTGTTATAATGTACAGCGCTGTGTACCCCAGTGGGCTATAATAATAAACATATACATACGTACTGTATTACTGTATTGTTATAAGTCAACCGCTGTGTCCCATGGCGCTATAACAATAAACATATACATACTACTGTATATCTGTATGTTATAATGTACAGCGCTGTGTACCCAGTGGCGCTATATAAATAAACATATACATACATACTGTATAACTGTATTGTTATAATGTACAGCGCTGTGTCCCAGTGGGCTATATAATAAAACATATACATACGTACTGTATAATCTGTATTGTTATATGTACAGCGCGTGTGTCCCCAGTGGCGCTATATAAATAAAACATAACATACACACTGTATAATCTGTATTGTTATAATGTACAGCGATGTGTACCCAAGTGGCGCTATATAAATAACATAATACATACACTGTATAATCTGTATTGTTATAATGTACAGCGCTGTGTCCCCAAGTGGCGTCTATAAATAAACATATACAACATACTGTATAATCTGTATTGTTATAATAGTACAGCGCTTGCGTCCCCAAGTGGCGCTATATAAATAAACATATACATACAACTGTATATCTGTATTGTTATAATTGCAGCGCTGGTCCCCAAGTGGCGCTATATAATAAACATATACATACATACTGTATAATCTGTATTGTTATAATGTACAGCGCGTGCGTCCCAAGTGGCGCTATATAAATAAACATATACATACATACTGTATAATCTGTATTTGTTATAATGTACAGCGCTGTGTCCCAAGTGGCGCTATATAAATAAACATATACATACATACTGTATAATCTGTATTGTTATAATGTACAGCGCTGTGTACCCAAGTGGCGCTATATAAATAAACATATCATACATACTGTAATCTGTATTGTTATAATGTACAGCGCTGTGTACCCAAGTGGCGCTATATAAATAAACATTACATACATACGTATAATCTGTATTGTTATAATGTACAGCGCGTGTCCCCAAGTGGGGCTATATAAATAAACATATACATACTACTGTATAATCTGTATTGTATATATGTACAGCGCTGTTCCCAAGTGGCGCTATATAATAAACATATACATACATACTGTATAATCTGTATTGTTATAATGTACAGCGCTGTGTCCCCAAGTGGGCTATATAAATAAACATATACATACATACTGTATAATCTGTATTTTGTTATAATGTACAGCACGTGTGTCCCAAGTGGCGCTATATAAATACATATACATACATACTGTATAATCTGTATTGTTATAATGTACAGCGCGGTGTCCCCAGTGGCGCTATATAAATAACATATACATACATACTGTATAATCTGTATTGTTATAATGTACACAGCGCTGTGTCCCCAAGTGGCGCATATAAATAAACATATACATACATACTGTATAATCTGTATTGTTATATGTACAGTGCTGTGTCCCCAAGTGGCGCTATATAAATAAACATATACATACATACTGTATAATCTGTATGTTATAAATGTACAGCGCTGTGTCCCAAGTGGCGCTATATAAATAAACATATACTACATACTGTATAATCTGTATTGTTATAATGTACAGCGCTGTGTTCCCAAGTGGCGCTATATAAATAAACAATACATACATACTGTATAATCTGTATTGTTATATGTACAGCGTTGTCCCAAGTGGCGCTATATAAATACTATACATACATACTGTATATCTGTATTGTTATAATGTACAGCGCTGTGTACCCAAGTGCGCTATAAATATAACATTACATACATACTGTAAATCTGTATGTTAATGTAGGCTGTGTCCCAAGTGGCGCTATATAAATAAACATACATACATACTGTATATCTGTATTGTTATAATGTCAGCGCTGTGTCCCCAATGGGCGCTATCATAAATAACATATACATACATACTGTATAATCTGTATTGTTATATGACAGCGCTGGTCCCCAGTGGCGCTATAAATAACATATACATACATACTGTATAATCTGTATTGTTATAATGTACAGCGCTGTGTCCCCAGTGCGCTAGATATAATAACATATACTACTCTATGTATATCTGTATGGTTATATTGTACAGCGCTGTTACCCAAGTGGCGCTATATAAATAAACATACATACATACTGTATAATCTGTATTGTTATATGTACAGCGCTGTGTACCCAATGGCGCTATATAAATAAATAACATACTACATACTGTATAATCTGTATGTTTTATAATGTACAGCGCTGTGTCCCCATTGGCTATATAAATAAACATATACATACATACTGTATATCTGTATTGTTATAATGTCCAGCACTGTGTCCCCAAGTGGGCTTTACAAATAAACATATACTACATACTGTAATTCTGTATTGTTATATGTACAGCGCTGTGTCCCCAAGTGGCGCTATATAAATAAACATATCCATACATACTGTATAATCGTATTGTTATAATGTACAGCGCTGTGTACCCAAGTGGCGCTATATAAATAAACATATACATACACACTGTATAATCTGTATTGTTATAAGTACAGCGCTGTGTACCCAAGTGGCGCTATATAAAAACATATACATACACACTGTATAATCTGTATTTTATAATGTACAGTCTGTGTACCCAAGTGGCGCTATATAAATAACATATATATAGATACTGTAAATCTGTATTGTTATAATGTACGCGCTGTGTCCCCAAGTGGCGCTATATAAATAAACATAATACGTACTACTGTATAATCTGTATTGTTATAATGTACAGCTGTGTCCCCAAGTGGCGCTATATAAATAACATACTACATACATACTGTATATCTGTATGGTTCTAATGTACAGCGCTGTGTCCCCAAGTGGCGCTATATAAATAAACTATACATACATACTGTATAATCGGTATTGTTATAATGTACAGCGCTGTGTACCCAAGTGGCGCTATATAAATAAACATTACATACATACTGTATAATCTGTATTGTTCTAATTACAGCCTGTGTCCCCAAGTGGCGCTATATAAATAAACTATACATACATACTGTATAATCTGTATGTTATAATGTACAGCGCTGTGTACCCAAGTGGGCTATATAAATAAACATATAAATACATACTGTATATCTGTATGTTATAATGTACAAGCGCTGTTACCCAAGGGCGCTATAAATAAATAACATATACATACATACTGTATAATCTGTATTGTTTATAATGTACCGCGCTGTGTACCCAAGTGGCGCTATATAAATAAACATAATACATACTGTATAACTGTATTGTTATAATGTAGCAGCGCTGTGTACCCAAGTGGCGCTATATAAATAAACATATAAACATATCGTACATACTGTATAATTCGTTATTGTTATAATGTACAGCGCTGTGTACCCAAGTGGCTATATAAATAAACATATACGTACTACTGTATAATCTGTATTGTTATAAGTACAGCGCTGTGTACCCAAGTGGCGCTATATAAATAAACATATAAGTACATACTGTATAATCTGTATTGTTATAATGTACAGCGCTGTGTACCAAGTGGCGCTATATAATAAACATATACTACATACTGTATAATCCTTATTGTTATAATGTACAGCGCTGTGTCCCCAAGTGGCGCTATATAAATAAACATATACATACATACTGTATAATCTGTATTGTTATAATGTACAGCGCTGTGTCCCCAAGTGGCGCTATACAAATAAACATATACATACATACTGTATAATCTGTATTGTTATAATGTACAGCGCTGTGTCCCCAAGTGGCGCTATATAAATAAACATATACATACATACTGTATAATCTGTATTGTTATAATGTACAGCGCTGTGTCCCCAAGTGGCGCTATATAAATAAACATATATTTACATACATACAAATGGGAAACTGAAATGCACCAAAATGCAAAAAAACACTATATGAAAGTGTGTGTGTGTGTGGGGGGGGGTTGCATTTTGCAGTGTGAACTAGTCCTACATTTCCATGTAAATAGATACAATGTAACTAACTGTTGAATTGTCACATCCTGTACATTGTAACTGACTGTCCATCCTCCAGCTTGCCCTACACTCCCTATTGTTACCCTCTTGTTAACATGTAACAACTTTGTAATTGTTCCCTGAATTCCTCCATGTGTGATTGACACCTCTCTATTCTATTCTCTCTATAGCTTGGTGAAAGGGCAGCAATATGATATTAATGTCACCCAGGCTGACAGTAGTGTACGGTTACTGTATCTTTAATTATTTCCTGCACACCTACTTATACAATGAATCGTCTGGGTTTAAATGAGAAATCCGGTAACTGTTCCAACGTTAAACCTGTTATTCTACCCAATAAATATCTTGAATTACCAACTCATCTGGTTTAGAAAAAGAATTAAAATAAATGACCAATAAATTCTTGGAGACATTGACCAGGAGGGGAGTTGGTCTAGATTTCCAGTGTTCGGAGGGGTGAGGGGTCTCTGGCAGCCAAGTTTGGCTCTGGGCGGTGAACAAGGACCGTAAAGTGGCAGTTTGTAATTAGTGTTGTGGGCAATAAATGATCATAAGGAAGAGGAAATGCCTCGGGTCTTTACAAACCATTGAGAATCTCTAATAACTGCCCTGGAATTGCTTTGTGTTTACTGGGACCAGGTGAGATATTTGGATTGCAAATGTTTGAAATTCAAGGTGTGTTTTTTTAGTGTCCCATCTATGGGACCGGCGGACGGACACTGCCAGGCGTCGTAAACAAATAAAAATGGTGTCAAACCCATTTTATGATCTGTAATAAATGCGCGGAAGGTTTGGTTATTACATTGATGGGTTGGTGGGTGATGTGTAGCCTAAGGAGGTATCTCACTTACAGTCCTAATGATGTCTCTGTGCTGAGATTGGACACCCAGGCTCTAATGTTTCTGACCAATGACAGCACAGATCAGTAATAGCAACAATTGTACCAACCAATCAAATTGTGTTATTTCATAAAAAGAGCTTTATGGAGTTTGTGCAATAAATAATTGGCTGTAATCTGCTTGTAAGTAGCTTATGGCTGAGGCGACACCAGGACGGACAGCGGCAAAAAGTGAACGTGAATTTGTCACACGTTACCGTCCGCTTGCGGTGCGTTCCCCGCACAATGTAGCGTGCTTGTGATTTGCAAAAAAAAAATGTTTTCACGCGCAAACGGATCGTAATTCACAATCGGAAGCGCAAGAGAAATGCGCTAGTGTGGTCTAGCCCTTAATGCACTAAATTCACTAAATTTCAAACATTTGAGAGTCAATGGCAAACACTATTTAGTTAAACCCACCTGTGGGAAATGTTTCCATATTTCCAAACATGGACACAGTGTGACAATATCCTGCCTTTTGATTTCGGTCAGTGGTTTCTGGTGTGAACGACCGTTTCCAATAGTGAAATATATTCACCGTCAGCATCAGAAACGGTTGTTATGGATGGAAAATTTCCCGCTGCCGCGGTCGAACCCCTGTCCTAAAGTATATTGCATCGCCCACAATCGTTACGTTTGTAGCAGCCATGGGCGATCTCCCCATACTTTATATAGCTATAATAGAATTATTATTATTGATTTATATAGCTCCAACTTCTTCAGTGGCGCTTTACGATTACATAGTCATACATTACATACAAGGTAATACATGTCATACAAAGTCATACATATTACATTACATAAAGGTAAAGTAAACATAAGTACAAAGAGTGATAATGAAATGGGGGGAGGCATAAGGTGATGGGTATAGATTGGCAGTGGAGTGTGAAAGGCAGGTTGGATCATATTGGGTAGTAAGATGGGTAATGTCTAGACCAGGTTATATGGTGCCGGAATAGGTGGGTTTTAAGGTTACGTTTGAAGGTGTTAAGGGACGGTGAGTGACGGACAGAATCACATATAAACATATTACATTTTATGACTATAACAAATGATACATTACATATGCATATTAAATTGTATACATGTTACATATTATACATATTTCATATCAAACATATTACATTTTATGAATATTACAAATTATACATATTACATATTATGCATATTAAATAGTATACATGTTACATATTATACATACTTCATATTAAACACATTAAATTTTATGAATATTACAAATGATACATGTTACATATTATGCATATTAAATAGTATACATGTTACATATTATGCATATTTCATATTAAACATATTACATTTTTTGAATAAAACAAATGATACATATTACATGTTATGCATATTAAATAATATACATGTTACATATTATACATATTTCATATTAAACACATTACATTTTATGAATATTACAAATGATACATGTTACATATGATGCATATTAAATAGTATACATGTTACATATTATACATGATACATATTATACATATTACATATACACCAAAGTAAAATTCATTGGCTGAGAGATGTGATGTGCTGAATGAACATTAAAAATCCTTGTTTCTCGAACATGAACCCAAAGAAACAAGGTGCATGAAGACACTGCAGCCAATATCAGCTTGCAGAAATGTTTCTATAATCCACAGCACACCACACAACGTTACCAACGCTAAGTGCACTTAGCAAGAACGCACAGTGTTGGAAACATGTCGTGTGGTGTGCTGTGGATATCAGCTGTTTGCAAGCTGATATTGGCTGCAGTGTCTTCATGCACCTTGTTTCTTTGGGTTGATTCCTGGTGTTGGATTCGGCCACACAGCACGGTTGGACGCTGAGACTGATTTGGTAGTGTTTGTCAATGGTAGATTCTTTCAGCAGGGGCCATCGTGTATACTCGAGTATAAGCCGAGGTTTAGTGGGACCAGTAAGTAAGAGACTCTTCTTGTTTTGGGGTCTATGAGTTGGGAAGTTTCTTTGTGAACCTGAACTTGCCACTACAGCTCTTTAGAAACTACCACTCTTGACTAGCAAAGCATGCTGGGAGTTGTAGTTTCCAAACATCTGGAGTGCCAAGGAAATGGGGTCTACTGTATGGGATGACATATACTGTATGGGAAATGCCGTCCATTTAAAGGACATTTCCCATGAGGTTTTTAAACCCCAACGAGCCTATTTTGACTTCTTTTCCAATCTCGCTTTTTGCCAATTCCCGGCCTGCAATAGAATTATAACTTGACACGACTTTCCGTTTAAATCCACCGTCGTATGATCTGCATATCTGTTTTCTCCCATGAACACCCGTTTCTTAGGGCACGGCCACACTGCGCCACAAATCGCACATGGGATCGAATGCGGTTTCATGTGCGATTTTGTTGCATTTGCGCATTGCCCTTTGAATGGACAGCAGAATTCCCATACAGTGCCGTAATAGAATCCAGTACCGGTAGCCCCTCATTTTCTTGGGTCTCCAGAAGTTTGGAAGCTTCAAAACAATCCAATGATGTTACAGAGTTGGGCAGGAGCGATTTTTCTTTGTTGAACTTCAACAGTACAGAACACTTCAGATGTTATGAAACTACAACTCCCAGCAACCAGGGCATTCTGGGAGTTGTAGTTTCTAAACATCTGTAGTGGCAAGTTCTAGTTCAACAAAGAAAAAACTGCTCCTGCCCAACTCTGTAACCCATCATCATCGTCATCATCGTCATCATCGTCATCATCGTCATCATCATCATCATCGTCATCATCGTCATCATCGTCATCATCGTCATCATCGTCATCATCGTCATCATCATCATCATCGTCATCATCGTCATCATCGTTATCATCATCATCGTCATCATCATCGTCATCATCGTCATCATCGTCATCATCGTCATCGTCATCATCATCGTCATCATCGTCATCATCGTCATCATCGTCATCATCGTCATCATCGTCATCATACGTCATCGTTCTCATCATCGTCATCGTCATCGTTATCATCATCATCATCAGTCATCAATCATGTCATCAGTCATCATCATCATCATCGTCATCATCGTCATCATCGTTCATCATCATCATCGTCATCATCGTCATCATCTATCATCGTCATCATCGTTATCATCGTTCATCATCGGCATCATCGTCATCATCGTTAATCATCGTCATCATCGTCATCAACATCGTCATCGTCATCATCATCATCATCGTCATCATCGTTATCATCGTCATCGTTCGTCATCATCGTCATCGTTATCATCGTCATCATCGCATCTACTCATCGTCATCATCGTCATCATCGTCATCATCGTCATCATCGTCATCATCGTCATCATCGTCATCACATCGTCATCATCGTCATCATCGTCATCATCGTCATCGTTATCATCGTCATCATCGTCATCGTTATCATCGTCATCATCGTCATCATCGTCATCAACATCATCATCGTCATCATCATCATCATCGTCATCGTCATCAACATCATCATCGTCATCATCATCATCATCATCATCATCGTCATCATCGTCATCATCGTTATCATCGTCATCATCATCATCATCATCATCATCGTTATTATCATCATCATCATCTTCATCATCATCATCATCATCATCGTTATTATCATCATCATCATCATCATCATCTTCATCATCGTCATCATCATCGTCATCATCATCATCATCATCTTCATCATCGTCATCATCATCGTCATCATCGTCATCATCATCTTCATCATCGTCCGTCATCATCGTCATCAATCGTCATCAATCTTTATTATCGTCATCATCGTCATCATCGTTATTATCATCATCATCTCATCGTCGTCATCATTGTTATTATATTATTATTATTATTATTATTAATTATATTATTATTGATTTATATAGCGCCAACATCTTCTGTGGCGCTTTACCAATTACATAGTCATACATACATACAGGGTAATACATGTTATATAATCATACATGTTACATACACAGGTAATACATAATATAAGTAGAGTGAGGAGTTTCTTACAGCAATACCGTGATACAATAGGAGAGAGGACCCTGCCCAAAGAGCTTACAGTCTAGAGGATATGGGGTGAGACATAAGGTGACAGGAATCTTTAGACTAAGTAGATTGGCAGTGAAGTGTGAAAGGCGGGTTTGGATCATATTGGGTAGTAGAGGGGTAATGTCTAGACCAGGTTTATATGGGGCCTGAAGAGGTGGGTTTTAAGGTTACGTTTGAAGGTGTTAAGTGATGGTGAGTGACGGACAGACGGAGGAAGGAGTTTCAGAGCAGAGGGGGCAGCACAAGTAAGTCCTGAATGTGGGCATGGGAAGAGGTGACCAGGGTGGATAGAGAGGAGATCGTTTGCGGAGCGGAGGTTGCGTCTGGGACGATATCGGTGGATCAGCTCTGAGATATATGGAGGGGCTGTTTTGGATAGTGCTTTATAGGATAGGGTGAGATATATGGAGGGCTGTGTTGGATAGTGCTTTATAGGATAGGTGGATATATGGAGGGCTGTGTTGGTAGTCTTTATAGGATAGGGTGAGATATATGGAGGGGCTGTGTTGGATAGTGCTTTATAGGATATGGTGAGATATACGGAGGGCTGTGTTGGATAGTGCTTTATAGGATAGGGTGAGATATATGGAGGGGCTGTGTTGGATAGTGCTTTATAGGACAGGGTGAGATATATGGAGGGGCTGTGTTGGATAGTGCTTTATAGGATAGGTGTGAGATAATTGGAGGGACTGTGTTGGATAGTGCTTTATAGGATAGGTGAGATATATGGAGGGGCTGTTTTTGGATAGTGCTTTTATAGGATAGGGTGAGATATATGGAGGGGCTGTGTTGGATAGTGTTTTTAGGATAGGGTGAGATTAGGGAGGGGCTGTGTTGGATAGTGTTTTATAGGATAGGTGAGATATATGGAGGGGCTGGTTGTTGGATAGTGCTTTTAGGATAGGGTGATATATATGAAGGCTGTGTTGATAGTGCTTTATAGGATAGGGTGAGATATATGGAGGGGCTGTGTTGGATATTGCTTTATAGGATAGGGTGAGATATATGGAGGGGCTGTGTTGGATAGTGCTTTATAGGATAGGGTGAGATTATGAGGGGCTGTGTTGGATAGTGCTTATAGGATAGGGTGAGATATATGGAGGGCTGTGTTTGGATAGTGCTTTATAGGATAGGGTGAGATATATGGAGGGCTGTGTTGGATAGTGATTTATAGGATAGGTTGAGATATTGGGGGCTGTGTTGGAGTGCTTTATGGATAGGAGATATATGGAGGGCTGTGTTGGATAGTGCTTTATAGGATGGGTGAGATATATGGAGGGCTGTGTTGGATAGTGGTTTATAGGATAGGTGAATATATGGAGGCTGTGTTGGATATGGCTTTATAGGATAGGGTGAGATATGGGGAGGGGCTGTGTTGGATAGTGCTTATAGGATATGGGTGAGATAATGGGAGGGCTGTGTTGGATAGTGCTTTATAGGATAGGGTGAGATATATGGAGGGCTGTGTTGGATAGTGCTTATAGGATAGGGTGAGATATATGGGAGGGCTGTGTTGGATAGTGCTTTATAGGATAGGGTGAGATATATGGAGGGCTTGTGTTGGATAGTGCTTTATAGGATAGGTGATATATGGAGGGCTGTGTTGGATAGTGTTTTTGGTAGGGTGAGATATATGGAGGGCTGTGTTGGATAGTGCTTTATAGGATAGTTGAGATATATGGAGGGGCTGTGTTGGTAGTGCTTTATAGGATGGGTGAGATATATGGAGGGGCTGTGTTGTGTGGCTTTATGGATAGGGTGAGATATATGGAGGGCTGTGTTGGATAGTGCTTTATAGGATAGGGTGAGATATATGGAGGGCTGTGTTGGATAGTGCTTTATGGATAGGGTGGATATATGGAGGGGCTGTGTTGGATAGTGCTTTAAGGATAGGGTGAGTATATTGAGGCTGTGTTGGATAGTGCTTTTAGGATAGGGTGAGATATATGGAGGGCTGTGTTGGATTGCTTTATAGGATAGGGTGAATATGGAGGGCTGTGTTGGATAGTGCTTTATGGATAGGTGAGATATATGGAGTTGCTGTGTTGGTAGTGCTTTAATAGGGTGAGATTATGGAGGGCTGTGTTGGATAGTGCTTTATAGGATAGGGTGAATATATGGAGGGTGTGTTGGATAGTGCTTTATAGGATAGGTGAGATATATGGGGGGCTGTGTTGGATAGTGCTTTATAGGATAGGTGAGATATATGGAGGGGCTGTGTTGGATAGTGTTTTATAGATAGGGTGAGATATATGGAGGGGCTGTGTTGGATAGTGCTTTATAGGATGGGTGAGATATTGGAGGGGTGAGGGGCTTGTTGGATAGTGTCTTTATAGGATAGGGTGAGATATATGGAGGGCTGTTGGGATATGCTTTATAGGATAGGTGAGTATATGGAGGGGCTGTGTTGGATAGGGTTTTATAGGATAGGGTGAGATATATGGAGGGCTGTGTTGGATAGTGCTTTATAGGATAGGGTGAGATATATGAGGGGCTGTGTTGGATAGTGCTTTATAGGATAGGGTGAGATATATGGAGGGCTGTGTTGGATAGTGCTTTATAGGGGGGTGAGATATATGGAGGGCTGTGTTGGATATGTCTTTATAGGTAGGTGGTGAGATATATGGAGGGGCTGTGTTGGATAGTGCTTTATAGGATAGGGTGAGATATATGGAGGCTGTGTTGGATAGTGCTTTATAGGAAGGGGGAGATATATGGAGGGCTGTGTTGGATAGTGTTATAGGATAGGGTGAGATATATGGAGGGCTGGTTGGATAGTGCTTTATAGATAGGGTGAGATATATGGAGGGCTGTGTTGGATAGTGCTTTATAGATAGGGTGAGATATATGGAGGGCTTGTTGGATAGTGCTTTATAGAGGGTAGATATATGGGGGTGTGTTGGATAGTGCTTTATAGGATAGGGTGAGATATATGGAGGGGCTGTGTTGGATAGTCTTTATAGGATAGGGTGAGATATATGGAGGGCTGTGTTGGATAGTGCTTTATAGGATAGGGTGAGATATATGGAGGGGCTGTGTTGGATAGTGCTTTATAGGATAGGTGAGATATATGGAGGGGCTGTGTTGGATAGTGCTTTATAGGATAGGGTGAGATATATGGAGGGCTGTGTTGGATGTGCTTTATAGGATAGGGTGAGATATTGGAGGGGCTGTGTTGGATAGTGCTTTATAGGATAGGGTGAGATATATGGAGGGGCTGTGTTGGATGTGCTTTATAGATAGGGTGAGATATATGGAGGGCTGTGTTGGATAGTGCTTTATAGGAAGGGTGAGATATATGGAGAGGGCTGTGTTGGATATTGTTTATAGGATAGGGTGAGATTATGGGGGCTGTGGTTGGATAGCTTTATAGGATAGGTGTAGTATTGGGGGGCTTTGTTGGTGTGCTTTTTAGTTAGGGTAGTTTGGAGGGGCTGTGTTGGATAGTGCTTTATAGGATATTGGTGATATTGGAGGGCTGTGTTGGATAGTGCTTTATAGGATAGGGGTGAGATTATGGAGGGCTGTGTTGGTGTGTTTGATTTTGGTAGGTGGTTTGGGGGGCTGTGTTGGTAGTGCTTTAGGATAGGGTGAGATTTATGGGGGCTGTGTTGGATAGTGCTTTATAGGATAGGGTGATTATATGGAGGGGCTGTGTTGGATAGTGCTTTATAGGAATGTGTGAGATTATGGAGGGCTGTGTTGGATAGTGCTTTATAGGATAGGGTGAATATATGGAGGGGCTGTGTTGGATAGTGCTTGATTGGGTGGGATTGGATTGGGGGGGCTGTGTTGGATAGTGCTTTTGGATGGGTGAGTATATGGGGTGTGTTGGATAGTGCTTTTAGATAGGGTGAGATTTGGAGGGCTTTTTTGGATAGTGCTTTTAGGATGGGTGAGATTATGGAGGGCTGTGTTGGATAGTGCTTTTAGGATAGGGTGAGATATTGGAGGGCTGTGTTGGATAGTGCTTTATAGGATAGGGTGAGATATATGGGAGGGTGTGTTGGATAGTGCTTTATGGATAGGGTGAGATATAGGAGGGGCTGTGTTGGATAGTGCTTTATAGGATGGTGAGATATATGGAGGGCTGTGTTGATAGTGCTTTATAGGATAGGGTGAGATATATGGAGGGCTGTGTTGGATAGGCTTTATAGGATGGTGAGATTATGGAGGGCTGTGTTGGATAGGCTTTATAGGATAGGGTGAGATATATGGGGGCTGTGTTGGATGTGCTTTATAGGATAGGGTAGATATATGGAGGGGCTGTGTTGGATAGTGCTTTTAGGGGGTGAGATTATGGGCTTTGTTGGATAGTGCTTTTAGGATAGGGTGGATATATGGAGGGCTGTGTTGGATAGTCCTTTATAGGATAGGGTGGATATATGGAGGGCTGTGTTGGATGTGCTTTATAGGATAGGGTGAGATATATGGAGGGGCTGTGTTGGATAGGCTTTATAGGATAGGTTGAGATATATGGGGAGGCTGTGTTGGATAGTGCTTTTGGATAGGGTGATTTGGAGGGGCTGTGTTGGATAGCGCTTTATAGGATAGGGTGGTATATGGAGGGCTGTGTTGGATAGTCTTTATAGGATAGGTGAATATATGAGGGGCTGTGTTGGATATGGCTTATAGGATAGGGTGAGATATATGGAGGGGCTGTGTTGGATGTGCTTTATAGGATAGGGTGAGATATATGGAGGGCTGGTTGGATGTGCTTTATAGGATAGGGTGAGATATATGGAGGGCTGTGTTGGATAGTGCATTTATAGGATAGGGTGAGATATATGGAGGGGCTGTGTTGGATAGTGCTTTATAGGTAGGGTGAGATAATTGGAGGGGCGTGTTGGATAGTGCTTTATAGGATAGGGTGAGATAATGGAGGGGCTGTGTTGGATAGTGCTTTATAGGATAGGGTAGATATATGGAGGGGCTGTGTTGGATAGTGCTTATAGGATAGGTGTAGATATATGGGGGGCTTGTTGGATAGTGCTTTATGATAGAGGGTGAGATATATGGAGGGCTGTGTTGGATAGTGCTTTATAGGATAGGGTGAGATATATGGAGGCTGTGTTGGTAGTGCTTTATAGGATAGGGTGAGATATATGGAGGGCTGTGTTGGATAGTGCTTTATAGGATAGGGTGAGAATATGGGGGGCTGTGTTGGATAGTGCTTTATGGATAGGGTGAGATTATGGAGGGCTGTGTTGGATAGTGCTTTATAGGATAGGGTGAGATATATGGAGGGGCTGTGTTGGATAGTGCTTTATAGGATAGGGTGAGATATAGGGGGCTGTGTTGGTGTCTTTATAGGATAGGGTGAGATTATGGAGGGCTGTGTTGGATAGTGCTTTTAGGTTAGGGTGGATTATGGGGGGGCTGTGGTGGTAGTGCTTTTTGTTGGGTGAGATTATGGAGGGGCTGTGTTGGATAGTGCTTTATAGGATAGGGTGAGATATAGGAGGGCTGTGTTGGATAGTAGTGCTCTTATAGGATAGGGTGAGATATATGGAGGGCTGTTGGATAGTGCTTTATAGGATAGGGTGTGAGATATATGGAGGGCTGTGTTGGGTAGTGCTTTATAGGATAGGTAGAGATATATGGAGGGCTGTGTTGGATAGTGCTTTATAGGATAGGGTGAGATATATGGAGGGCTGTGTTGGATAGTGCTTTATAGGATAGGGTGAGATATATGGAGGGCTGTGTTGGATAGTGCTTTATAGGATAGGGAGGTTAGTGGGGGCTGAGTGTGATTGAGTGCTTATAGGATAGGGTGAGATATATGGGGACTGTGTTGGATAGTGCTTTATAGGATAGTGTGAGATATAGGAGAGTGTGTTGGATAGTGCTTTATAGGATAGGGTAAGATATATGGAGGGCTGTGTTGGATAGTGCTTTATAGGATAGGGTGAGATATATGGAGGGGGCTGTGTTGGAGAGAGCTTTATAGGATAGGGTGAGATATATGGAGGCTGTGTTGGATAGTGCTTTATAGGATAGGGTAAGATATATGGAGGGCTGTGTTGGATAGTGCTTTATAGGATAGGGTGAGATATATGGAGGGCTGTGTTGGATAGTGCTTTATAGGATAGGGTGAGATATGGAGGGCTGTGTTTGATAGTGCTTTATAGGATAGGGTGAGATATATGGAAGGGCTGTGTTGGATAGTGCTTTATAGGATAGGGGGAGATATATGGAGGGGCTGTGTTGAATAGTGCTTTATAGGATAGGGTGGGATATATGGAGGCTGTGTTGGATAGTGCTATAGGATAGGGTGAGATATTGGAGGGCTGTGTTGGGATAGTGCTTATAGGATAGGGTGGAGATATATGGGGCTGTGTTGGATAGGGCTTTAGGATAGGGTGAGATATATGGAGGGGCTGTGTTGGATAGTGCTTTATAGGATGGGTGAGTATATGGAGGGCTGTATTGGATAGTGCTTTTAAGGACAGGGTGAGATATATGGAGGGCTGTAGTGCTTTATAGGATAGGGTGAGATATATGGAGGGCTGTGGTGGATAGTGCTTTATAGGATAGGGTGAGATATATGGAGGGCTGTGTTGGATAGTGCTTTATAGGATAGGGTGAGATATATGGAGGGCTGTGGTGGATAGTGCTTTATAGGTAGGGTGAGATATATGGGGGGCTGTGTTGGATAGTGCTTTATAGGATAGGGTGAGATATATGGAGGGGCTGTGTTGGATAGTGCTTTATAGGATAGGGTGAGATATATGGAGGACTGTGTGGATAGTGCTTATAGGATAGGGTGAGATATTGGAGGGGCTGTGTTGGATAGTTCTTATAGGATAGGGTGAGATATATGGAGGGGCTATGTGAATAGTGCTTTATAGGATAAGGTGAGATATATGGAGGGGCTGTGTGGATAGTGCTTTATAGGATAGGTAAGGCAGTTTGAACTGGAACCTGGAGTGACGGGCAACCAGTGGAGGGACTGACAGAGAGGAGAGGCATTAGAGAAGCGAGAAGAGAAATGAATGAGCCGGGCAGCAGAGTTGAGGATGGATTGAAGCGGTGCCAGGCGGTTGTATAGTAAACCATACAGGCGTGTGTTGCAGTAGTCTAGCCGGGATATGATTAGGGCATGGACTAGGATTTTAGTAGCTTCTTTCAAAAGGAAGGGATAATTACGAGACAGTATCTGTTCCCCTCCCTAGTCTCACTATTAATATTAATGACACACCCATATCCCCATCTCCTCATGTCCGTTACCTGGGAATAACGCTAGATTCCAGATCTTTGTGGACCCCAACGTTTATATTTATTAAATACGGATTTTATCGTTTAGGTAGAATCTTTTTATTTCTATATCAGCAGCTTCTACCATCTTTGGCCACTAGGGGCTGCTTTTCTATGGTGACCTATTGTAGCAGACTGCGGAAGAGCCCAGCTATAAACGACTCTTGGTCCTGGGCAGGTAAAATAAAGGCAATAATCGTCACTTGTAAATAATGAAATGTTTTTGTTTTGAAGACCTCTTTTTGCACGTCCTGGCCGCCCACAAACCCCTTTCATCACCCTACGTCTCGTCCCTCATCAGTCCCTATTAACTGGGCACTCAGAGAGTCGACCTCCATCAACATCGCTGGAATGTATAAATTCCTCTGCGTTTCTCCTTTTTCCCATCGGTGCTCTCCTGAATACTTTCAGCCTTTGAGTCACCCGGATACACTGATCTTTTTTTTTATTTGATTTGTTCGTTTTAACTAAATAAGGAAACTCTACAAGATTTCCGAACACAAATAATACTGAACATTCCAGTCTGATGAAGGTGAAGGGTGCTGGACGCTGTATGTATCAGTGAAATGCTGTCCGTGGCAGGGTAGAAACATTTATATTAAATTAGATTATGTATCAATGTATGTCATATTATGTTACGTATTTCATATTACGTATATAATTTCAGATTACGTGTGCCATATATTATGCACATCATTATATAATGATATATCATATATATAACGTATATTATATCGCTTGTATATTATATATTATATATAAAATATCATGTTCCATATATCATAATATCATATTATGTATATCTGTTGTATTCAATTAGATCAATTGGACTTGAAGTTTAGTTCTGTACAAGAATCTGTGGCAATTATGTACCCTGGAAAATCCCAATTAGCATATTACAGCCAGGTGTTAAGGGTGTGATTAGATAGTGGCTAAGAGGTGTTATAGGAACGCCCAGAGTAAGGTGTTAAAACAGCATTGTACATGGCAGACAGTTGGTGTTGAACCCCCCCACCTCTATTTAGGCTTGGTTTCTTTATTTTCACATAAATGGCCTCCTTAACACCTCTTTTGTACCAGTCACGTTCCTTTGCCAATATGTTAACATAACAATCTTCAAAGGTATGTCCTTTATCCTTAAGATGCAGATACACGGCTGAGTCCTGACCCGAGGAATTGGCTCTTCTGTGCTGGGCCATACGTTGATGCAGTTGCTGTTTGGTCTCCCCCACATACAAATCAGAGCATTCTTCACTGCACTGCACTGCATATATGATGTCACTCTTCACTGCACCGCGTATATGATGTCACTTTTCTTGTGTTTCGGTATTGGGTCTTTCGGAGACCCCTGCTACATATGGGATGACCATGTTCTTTCTCCTGTCTTGCTTTTCCCCTTCGCTGTTTGTATTCGTGTTGGTTTCTTTCCTTCTACTTCTTTTGACAAAGGCCCAGTCTGGATATCCACAAGGTTTAAGGGCTCCTCTGAGATGTTTCATTTCTTTAGCCTTCGCCTCTGTGCTAGTGGGGATGTTCTCGGCTCTGTGTTGCAGGGTTCTGATGACCCCCAGCTTGTGATCTAAAGGGTGGTGGGAGTCAAACATCAAATACTGATCTGTGTGTGTTGGTTTTCTGTAAACCTCTACTTCCAGTTTACCATTCTCCTTAACTTCTACCAAGCAGTCCAAGAAAGACAGTTTGTTGTTTTGTATCTTCCCTTGTAAATTTGATGTTTGGTCTACCGCATTAATGTGTTCTGTGAAAGCTTGTACTTCCTTCTGATGGATTTTAACCCAGGTGTCATCCACATATATATATATATATATATATATATATATATATATTATGTATATTAAATAATATATCATATTATATCAACTACCGTATGTTATATTAAGTATATCATATTACATATATCATATATATATATATCATATATTATGTATACAGTATCATATTATATTATGTATATCATATATCACGTATATTATATCACCTTTATTATATTACATCACGTTTATTATGTTGTGTATATCATGTCACATATATCATATATATATATCATATCATGTTAGGTATGCAGTATCATATTATGTATATTATATATGACGTATATTATATCACCTTTATCATATTATATCACGTTTATTATGTTGTGTATATCATATCATATCACATATATCATATATATATATATCATATCATGTTACATATGCAGTATCATATTATATTATGTATATTATATATCACATTACATCACGTTTATTATGTTGCGTATATAATATTACGTATAAAATATTAACAGGGAGATTCAATAAAAGTTCTTATCGTTTAAAATGGTGCTAATTTTGCCCCAACCAATCAGATATTAGCTTTCAAATGTTAAATAAGATCTGATTGGTTGGGGCAAAATTAGCACCATTTTAAACGATAAGAACTTTTATTGAATCTCCCTGTAAGTAAAGATGAAAAAAATAAACTCTAAAAAACCTAACTACGGCAGGTCGAAATAACATTAATCTGGCACAAATTTTCTGCCTTGTCTGATCAAAAATTTGTCCGATGTGCAGAAACATCCACCAACATTGTTTCAAAACTCACCTCTGATATTTTGGCCCTATCAACAAAAATTTTGGGTCAAATGGATGGTGTGTAAGCAGCCATACATAGATAAATAGCATGGGCTAAAGCTGGTACACACAGTAATGATAAAGTGGATCCGACAGTATCGGGCTGTATCGTTACTGTGTGTTCCCAGCTTAAGGGTTGTATCTTTTATACCATCATCTCAGGTCTGACAGACTCCACCTTCATACAGATCATCCCAATAGGACACGATGACTTGGAGCCTTACAGTCACCCCAAACCAATATGTCCTTCAGGAGACACCTTGTGACATCATTGCCTCCAGTGTAGTGATGTCATAAACCGTCTGACAGCCCTTTCAAGGCCTGCTATTTGTCGTGAAGGGTTGCAATGTAACATAAAAAGACCTGCTACATACACAGGACAAACCACAATGTTGAATGGGACAGACAATTGGTATTCTGAACAGTTAATTCCTGTGTTATGTAGGTAGCACATTACAGGGGATTTAAATCCTTAACGTTTTGTTGTATTGTGTTACAAGATCCCTGGCCCACAAATGTTAAAAATCCCCTTTTGATGTGAAATCCTTTAATCTGATCTCAGCCTTTTTAATTCTAACGAACTATTTAAGGCGGCTCCTCTTCCCTATGTTTCGTGCAGAGCTATAATTACAAATTCTATTAAAACCAGTTAATTGTCAAGGCCGGTCCCCCACTTATTTTTGTGTCCTTATAAGGTCCGACGCAGGAATTCTAGGTAACGATGTACAATAAAGAACGGAATATATAATAATCCTTTTATCGGTTTTGAAATAATCGTTTAGACCTTTTTATTAGCTCCTCCCATATGAAGGAAAAGGGGTTTGTAAACCATACGGGGTAGATTGTTACTTTTTATTGGCTTAAGCTTCATACACACGTGCAGTATCGGGGGCTGACCCGTGACGCACAATATGTATGCACGGCTGTTTTGTCCGATAGTCGTGCCATGTATGGGGCAATTTGTCGGTCGTACTTTTACGACGACTTACTGTAAAGGGAGCCGAGACTGGCCAAATTTTCCGTCGTTCCCGACCAACCAGAATGCTGGATACAGTCGTTAGGTGTTAGTATCACGTATCACAGAGAAGGGAAAAACGGATTGTTTCAGTGATCATATTATTGGAAGTCTTGCCAGGTCTGTGACAGTCCTGGGGATTAGTTGGTGTCGGGCGATTATTAGGGAATGCCCGTTATCTGTCTCCTTAACATCTTAAGCTAGGTACACACTATACAATCTTTCCTCCTGACCAACCGTTTGAGGCTTCCAACCGGTCGCCGCATCCGACAGTTAGCCATGAACGATGGCGCGGTCTATAGAGAGCCGAACGATCGGTCATGGTTTTCCGACCCGTCCGATTGTGCTTTTATCCGATTCGGGAACGGTCGGAGCTGCCATACAATAATGCGCCCTGACCGTCCAAAACACTGAAATGCCGGTCAGTTGTGCCAAATTATTGTATCGTGTGTACCCAGCTTTAGAAGGTTTTTTACAGAGTTTTAAAGACACAAATTGACATTTTTACTGTCCAACGGACCCTTTAATGAGATCAGAATTATTATTAACCCCCCACAAACTGTTAGCGAACTAACGGACGGCTAATAAGGAACCGTGTCTCAACTTACGTCATTTTTTACGTCAAGAGACTGTAAGATGGACGACATCTGTTATACATTGTGTCTGTTGTACGAGGATAAAAGAAAAAGGAACCAAATAGAATGAAGTGAACTGACCTTAAACATTGCAGCATTGCATCATGGAACCTGCCATAGGAAAATGCCCTTTCCACTTTCATGTCACTTCTCCACCCCAAAGACTGTCAGAGCTTAAAAACCTGGACCCCCCGGGCAAGGCGGGAGGCTCTGGCTGAACCACAGCCAACAATCCAAAGTGACAGTTTCATTTGAGTTTAATTTAAAGGACATGTTCACCCTTAAAACATTAATATATTTTGTACTAGTTACCTGCATCCCTAACCAGATATTTAAGGATTATTATTGTCTCCATTTTGGAGTAAGCTGGCTACTCCCTTAATCAAGGCTGTGACTGTTGGCATCACAACCAATAACTGATGTCTGTTTCATCTGATGACTCCTCTGCACATGCTCAAGCTCATTGAGAGGAGGGAGGAGGCAGCCATCTTGGCCAGAAAGCAACAAAATGTTTAATTAAATATCTGGTTAGAAATACATGTAATAAACTGGTAAAAATAGCAGTTGGGGTTGTGGGCAGATAACTGACAAGTCACAGTTTTTATTTTTAAGAGCCAAATTTAAGGTAAATATCTTCTTCCAGGAGTGCAGAGGAGAAAGGTAAGTATTGTGAGACTATAGCTGGGGGGAGGGACCAGACTGTTATGTTATGTTTGATACGTAATACATAATGACTAGAGATGGACAAACTTCTTAAAGTTCGGTTTGCTTCTGAAATATAGAACTTACAGATAAAATACCAATGGTAACTTACTGTAAATGGCTCTGGGACCTGGGAAATGGTCTGGGGAACATGTCACTGTCACCAAAACTTGTTTAAACACTTCCTTGGGTTGGGTTTTCCAAGTTGAGTTTGTGCTACATTCGAGGATCACTGAACGATACAGTCAAGAGTGACCGAAGGAACTGATACATTCGAGGGTTAGCGAACAGGACATTTGAGGGTTACTGAATGATAAGGTCATGGGTGACTGAAGGAACCATTACAAGGATTAGCGAACAATACATTTGAGCGTTACTGAATGATACATTCGATGGTTTGAGTTCGAAAAACCAAAACTAGTTTGTATTTCGGGAAGTTCTAAAGAGTTCGAGTTTGTCCGAACTATTAAAGTTCGGGTCAAACTCGGGTTTGAGTTCGGTATTAGTCCATCTCTAATAATGACTGACGGATATGCAGGGCCCCTAATAGTGTCCAATATGGTCTTGCCCGCTGGGTGATCAGTCGCTCGATACAAATCTGAGCATGTTTCAATCACCCAATAGCCAATGATGCAGATATTACTGTTTAGAACATTCCAAGGATTTAAGGATACTACAAGACGTAGTGGAATGTGCGTGTTCCATTAAACACGCACATGAAAGACATAGTTTGAACCTTTTTTAAGGTTGTTCTTGGCTTTCTTTATTGAATGATAAGGCGCTGGAAGTATGTGTAAAGACCAAAATTTACATTGCACAGAGCCTGGGTATGGCCCGCGGTGTATGGGTTACACTTGGCTTGTTGTCTATAAAACAATATTGGAAAATAAACCCAGTAGATGCATATGAAAGAAAATAGTTCTAGGATGATACATTGCGAGAATTTAACGAATCTCTTTCAGGGTATGTTTTTATGTTTAACTAAGCAGCCAGCGAAACAATTAATTTTCCTTTTCTCTTGTTTCCTTTGAGCTTATTGCTTGGGGAGAATACTGTTACCAATTACCCAAGAAAGATTCTGTAACAAAATATGTAATGT
Organism: Hymenochirus boettgeri; assembly: GCA_019447015.1. Lineage (NCBI taxonomy): Eukaryota > Metazoa > Chordata > Amphibia > Anura > Pipidae > Hymenochirus > Hymenochirus boettgeri. Next base: position 177,896 of record JAACNH010000114.1, read on the forward strand.
ATCCAGGCTGTGGTCACTGAAGTTTTTACACTAGTTTAGACAATGGAACATGGTTTAAATTAAAGGAGATCTCCGTTTTCCTCTAATAAACTTTAACAGTCGTCTTTCCGTTACCTTCAAAGGTAAAAAAAAAAGAAAATCAAGAACCCTAATGGGGTAAAATTCCACACGTGGAAACTGTATTTGTTGCATTGGGTAAGGGAAAAAGTTGAGAGACCTAACCATAGTTTGTCTGAGGCCGGACCCATTAAAGGAAGTTTTTATACAATGTCCGTAAATGGCAAAATAAATGACAGTAACATTTTCCCACCAAACTACATGTTCCGTGACTCACATTATCCGTGTGTGAGATTTATCCTGTGAAGTGGGAAAAAAATCATCATTCATTTCTAAATAATGACACTCAACAGTATTTACATGGATGTGAGGCACAGTGGGTGGTATCTGTAGCAGATAGTCTAGTAACTTACCTTCCCAAATGCTTCAACTTTCACCCAAAGTTTGTCCAATGTCAGAAGAACCACATCACTTCATCATTAATGGACCAGAAACGCCACAAGAACATCAGAATTTAGTTTGTCTGTAGACATATGTATTAACTTGCTTATAGTATTAAAGTGGTACTCACAGTTCCCGGACCTGTATAACTCCTCCTGTCTCCTATATATGGTCACAGAACTCCTCAGGGACTTCTAATATCCTTATAATTTACAGTAGGGATACATTATCCTTATAATATATGAGTGGTACCCAGAGTTCCCTGTATAACTCAATCTGTGTCCTTGTATCTTTATATGGACACAGAACTCCTCAGTGACTTCTAATATCCTTATAATTTACAGTAGGGGATACATTATCCCTTATAATACATGAGTGGTACACTTCCCTGTATCCATGTCTGTCTGTGTCCATGTACCTTTATATGGGACTTCTAATATCCTTATAATGACATTATAGCACTACATGAGTGTTTGTGTAAAAAGTGCATTGCAGCCTTTCTGTCCTTTTTATTGCACTAAAACACAGTGGGCAGATTTCTTGGTATGAACCAGATGTTGGCATCTCTACCAAAATTTAAGGTTCATAGCCCATTTTTGTGGGGAGGAGCCAATGATATAGCCAAGCAGTAGCTTTGTAGATTACAGTGTGCTGTATTTATAGGTTACACAGCTATTTTTCAATGAATTGTTTTGCTCTCTTTGTGTTGACTTCAGTAATTTGCCATTTCCAATTCTTGTATTCATTCAGATGCAAAAACTGTTGTAATTAATTATGGGGGAGTGGGGTCATTTAACCCTTTTCTAGGGATGTTTCCTATTTAAATTAAAGATCAATTCTATTACCCAATCAGTAATTGTGCAGAGCTCTCTTAATCTCCTTCAGCTTGGTTTCATTGTTAACCATTCATTTAGGAAGAGAAGGAAAAGAAAACCTTCAAAGAAGAAAGTAAAATAGACTGCTAGAGGCAGAAAATATTAATAGGTGCTTAGAAGTAAAACCAGCCATTCCTCGCCTTCCGAGACACTCCAGATTCCTATGGCAAACACAGTAATTCTTAGAAACCTAAACCCTCTTGCAGAATGAAGCAGAGCGTTTAATCGCGTGCTAAATTGGACAACTGGACACCATTAAGTAATGATAGGATTGTTTTTTTTCTAGTGATCACCGAACCTCACTGATTCTCTGAACGAGGGTTAAATTGTCACTAATAGAGATGGACTCGAACCCGAGGTCGATTCGAACTATTCGAACAAATTCGGACTTCTCGAACTATCCCAGACGCGGATTTTCGATATTTTCGGACTTTTGCTAAATATCGAATGTTCGACCGTTCGAATATCGAAATCCGCGAGTAAAGGGTCCATCGAAACCTATACGCGAGCATCGAATCCGCGAGTAAAATGTCCATGGTATCTAGGCGCAAACATCGAATCTATGAGTAAAGTGTCCATTATAGCCTATACGCGAGCATCGAATCCGCGAGTAAAATGTCCATGGTATCTAGGCGCAAACATCGAATCTACGAGTAAAGTGTCCATTAAAGCCTATACACGAGCATCGAATCCACGAGTAAAATGTCTATTATACCTATACGCGAGCATTGAATCCGCGAGTAAAATGTCCATGGTATCTAGGCGTGAACACGAATCCGCGAATAAAGGGTCCATTGTAACCTATACGCGAGCATCGAATCCGCGAGTAAAATGTCCATAGTATCTAGGCGTGAACGCGAATCCGCGAGTAAAGGGTCAATTGAAACCTATATGCGAACATCGAATCCGTGAGTAAAATGTACATGGTATCTAGGCGTGAACGCGAATCCGCCAGTAAAGGGTCCATTGAAACCTATACGCGAGCATCGAATCCGTGAGTAAAATGTACATGGTATCTAGGCGTGAACGCGAATCCGCCAGTAAAGGGTCCATTGAAACTTATACACGAGCATCGAATCCGTGAGTAAAATGTACATGGTATCTAGGCGTGAACGCGAATCCGCGAATAAAGGGTCCATTGAAACCTATACGCGAGCATCGAATCCGCGAGTAAAATGTCCATAGTATCTAGGCGTGAACGCGAATCCGCGAGTAAAGGGTCCATTGAAACCTATACGCGAGCATCAAATCCGTGAGTAAAATGTACATGGTATCTAGGCGTGAACGCGAATCCGCGAGTAAAGGGTCCATTGAAACCTATACGCGAGCATCGAATCCGTGAGTAAAATGTACATGGTATCTAGGCGCAAATATCGAGAGTGAGAGTAAAATCGAGTTTTGGAAAGTCCTGGATATTGGAACATGTTCCCCAGACCATTTCCCAGGTCCCACAGCCATTTACATTAAGTTACCATTGATATTTTAATTGTATTTCATTAGAACTTTTCAAACTATTTGACTCCCATTGACTTTAATGGGTCCGTTTTCGAACTTTCCATATAGTTCGAAAGTTCGAAAACGGACCGAACTTTGGAAAGTTCGCCCATCTCTAGTCACTAAACTCCAGTTTAAGAAAATTTATATTTCTTCCATTTTTATGTCCTAAGCCGAGGTCGGTCTTGCCCCTGTGTCCAAAAGAATGAGATTTTGTTTTTAAACAAATACATGTGAAATGTTCGTTATCCTTTAAACGAAGGACAGGAACAGGCTTTACATTTCTCAGTATTAGACCTTTAATTAAAGCTTTTGACAGGGCTTTAGTAATCTCTTCCGGTTGCTCATGCCATTTAATAGTGTCGATAGGTGAACAGACCAACTAGTTCATGGAGTTTTAGGGGGAAAATAAAGGCCTGTGAGCAAATTCACTGTGTGGAAAGTTTGACTTCTTTATGAACGTTGACACATTGAGATTTTCATGGAAAAGGTAAACAAAGCTTCATCTGTTCACTACATCTCTCTCATTACTGTATAGACCATCTCATAGTATTGGCTGCAGTTTACATCATGCCATAGTCTTGACTACGGGTTAGAACATCTCATAGTCTTGACTACGGGGTTATCATTATAATCAGTGTTTAGCTATGTCATCAGTTATAAAATCATGTTTTGCTATGTCATCATTTATAGTCATTGTTTAGCTATGTCATCAGTTTATAATCAGTGTTTAGCTTATTCATCAGTTATAATCAGTGTTTATCTGTCATCAGTTATAATCAGTGTTTAGCTGTCATCAGTTATAATCACGTGTTTAGCTGTTTCAGTTTATAATCAGTGTTTAGCTATGTTATCAGTTATAATCAGTGTTTATATTGTACATTTATATCGTGTTTAGCTATGTCATCAGTTATAATCAGTGTTTAGCTATGTCATCAGTTATAATCAGTGTTTAGCTATGTTATCAGTTATATCCGTGTTTACTATGTTATCAGTTATATCAGTGTTAGCTATGTATCAGTTATAATCAGTGTTTAGCTATGTTATCATTATAATCACAATGAGTGGTACCCAAATTCCCTGTATAAACTCAGTCGTGTCCTTGTTACCTTTATATAGACCAGAATCCTCAGTGACATCTAATATCCTATAATTTACATAGGGATCATATCCCTTATAATACTGAATGGTACCCCAAGTTCCCTGTATCACTCAGTCTGTGTCCTTGTACCTGTAATAGACACAGAATCCCTCAGTTGACTTCTAATCCTTATATTTACAGTCGTGGATACATATTACCCTTATAATACATGAGTGGTACCAGAGTTCCCTGTATAAACTCAGTCTGTGTCCTTGAACCTTTATATAACACAGAACTCCATTCAGTGGACTTCTTCTCTATATCCTTATAATTTACAGTAGGGATAATTATCCCTTATATAGCATGAGTGGTAACCCAGAGTTCCCGTAGAACTCAGTCTGTGTGCCTGAGTACCTTTATATAAGACACCGAACTCCTCAGGACTTCTAATATCCTTATAAGTTACAGAGGGGATACTTATCCCTTATAATACATGAGTGGTACCCAGAGTGTCCCTGTATAACTCGTCTGTGTCCTTGTAACTTTATATGGACACAGAACTCCCTCAGTGACTTCTAATATCCTTTATAATTTACAGTAGGGGATACTATCCTTATAATACACGAGTGGTACCCAGAGTTCCCTGTATACCAGTCTGTGTCCTTGTACCTTTATATAGAAACAGAACTCCTCAGTGACTGCTAATATCCATTATAATTTACAGTAGGAGATACATTATCCATTATAATACATGAGTGGGTACCACAGAGTTCCCTGTATAACTCAGTCTGTGTCCTTGTACCTTTATATAGACACAGACTCCTCAGTGACTTCTAATATCCTTTAATTTATAGTAGGGATACTTATCCCTTATAATACATGAGTGGTACCCCCAAGTTCCCTGTATAACTCAGTCTGTGTCCTTGTACCTTTATATAGACACAGAACTCCTCAGTGACTTCTAATATCCTTATAATTTACAGTAGGGGATATATTATCCCTTATAATACATCAGTGTACCACAGAGTTTTTCCTTCCTGTAGATAACTACCGTGTCCTTGTACCTTCATTTGGTAACATTACTCCAATTTTGATACTTTTATAATTTACAGGAGGGATACATTATCCCTTATAATTGTATCTTTGTATGGTCCTGGATTCCAAAGTATTTGTAATAAGACTCATAAACCCCCAGCATGGGATGAAACTATCCCATAAATTCATTTACAGTAAATGAGCATTACTCTGCTCTCGAATTGCAGTAATAATAATTGGAACTCTGAGAAGCAAAAGCCTGTACCAAGTTGTTATGCCCTGAGTGATAATTACAGAGAAGACGTGGAGGGGATGAATAAAGAGAAAACAATGAAGCAGGGGCTTTTAAAGTGAAACAAAACATGCTGACAATAGCTCTTGCAATGCCCAGCGGTAACCCCCATCAAGAGCTAATGGCAGAGAGTGGGTTATTCCATGTAAAAAAATATAATAATGACCCTCAACCCTTCTAAACCAGCACATTCCCACCGATTCTCTAATTTCTGACAATACATCTGGGTCACTGCGGTATATTTTTCTGAGAAATTAGCTGCTCAGCAACATATTTATTTTTCAAGTATCCAATCACAACATATTAATTTATAAGTATCCAATTACAACATATTAATTATAAGTATCCAATCACAACATATTAATTTTCAAGTATCCAATCAACAACAATATTATTTCCAAGTTCCAATCACCACCATATTTATTTATAAGTATCCAATCACAATCTCCAATCTGCAGATTGCTCCCTGAATGGTTTTTCCCTTTCCCTACTTTACTGCAGGTGAATGTTCCCAGGTTAGGTTTAAGGGTCGGTTTACACTGCTAGGATGACATCTTTCGTGATGTCACTGATTCCTCTCTGATTGTTCAATTTCTAATTTGAATGCAATGTTTAACACTGTAGCTAATGACAATTACATAAAATCACCAAAAACACATCCTGACCCACCATATTGATGGTACCATAAATTAAAAACATAAAAAAAGAACTAAATAATGGTGTTCGAGGGGCCACGGCAGTTGCCTTTAATTATGAACTGTGACCAGAACCTTTTAACTCTATATATTCATTGTTAAGGGTTTCTTTGCTAGTTTCTTACTTACCTTTCTTTTCAGCCCCTCTAAGGAATGTTTCAGTCTCTCGTTCAGTCTGTGGTTGCTAGGTTACCTACCCTGGACAGTCACTTACCAGAGAAACACTCCACAGTGAAAAACTGCAAAAGAAAATGGGAAAAAATAAAAAACCTTGCACACACACAACATTCATTCGACTTAAACTTAACAATCGTCAACATACTGAAATTTTATTTCAAGTTTAATTTCATCTTTTCCATTTAAATGCTCAGAAAATGTGCCAGAAAATATAAAAAATAGTGCCCGTTAAGACATAAGCATGTATGTTAATGTATGTATGATGTATGTATGTATGTTAATATGTAGAGATGTAATGTGGGTTCCAACAGAACCCAGTTTCGAATCAATTTGGGGTTTCGAAGTCCCGACGAAAACTTCCGGAACTCCCGAATTTCATGGAACCCGGATTTTTCGAATTTTCATTTTTTATATCGAAAATTGAAAGTAGACAATTTAGAAAAATCGAAATTAGACAATTTAGAAAAATCGAAAGTAGACAATTTAGAAAAATCGAAATTAGACAATTAGAAAAATGAAATTAGATGATTTTTGAAAGTTCGAAACTCAAATAACTTTTCTACCTTTCCAAAAATTCGAAATGGAGCGAAACTCAACAGTTTCGAACATCTCTATGTATGTACGTATGTAGTTTGATGTATATATAGTTTATTTTTAAAGCGCCACTTGGGGACGCGCGATGTACTAATAAAATACAATAAAGCTCTACAAGGCTTTGTAATACATAAATAGTTCAGTACATAAATATATAACTTATATAAATAGAAGTGCTAGGGCTTTGCCACAAGCAAAATGTAAGGAGGTCCCTGCCCCATAGAGCTTACAAGTAAGTTAAAAAGTAAAGCCCATTGCTGTAGACAGGACAACATATTTGAGAGGATTATATCTTCTGTATGTGAATGTTTCGCACTGCCACGAACCTGCGGTAAATTGTTCTTATAAGTAAAACACAAAGACCCGTAGAGTGAATTGGAAAAACACTTCCAGGATTGAAGAGGTGTTACACTAACCTGGGGAGTTCTACAGCCTATAGAAATATTGTAGATATTGTACTGGTTTGTCAGGATCCCCCTAGACACATCTTACTACCTATATGGCAATGGTTATATGTCAACCAACATGTGTGTGCAATAAACCAGAGTCAATTAAGGGAACAGATGACCCACAATTTCTTAAATTATCCCAAAACAATGCGAGCATTTTAATAATTATCCCATAAACGATTGGAATCGTTCGATTTTCAGAATTCAATAATATCGAATTCGAGAAATGCAGGTCCGGATAGTCAGAAGTCCGAGTCTGTTGACCTTGATAAGTTTGGCTCAAACGGATTCGAGTTTCTAGTCCATCTCTCGTAACCACAATGCTTCTCAAGATAAGATCTCCTCTAGTAAACCGTTTCCTCTTAAACTAATCATTCATTTAAAGAAGCGTGTACACACATTCCCGATAAAGGGCCAATACTGTTGGTACTGCAGGATCAGTAAAGTGCGCAGGCGAAATGATTGTTTCTGGCGTCGACGAATGTTCTGTGTCAAAATGATGGTACAACGAAAAATTTCCCTCATTCGCGGTCGGGCCCCTATACTAGTTTAGGCAGTCATACTCCCTATACGAACTTACTCCTATATATGACTTTATATAGAAAAACGATGGTGATACGACAGAATATTTGCATATTGGCACAGTGGTTAGTACCGCACCTTTAAGGATATGTACACTGGGAAATATTTTTTAAAATTGCCCATTACTGGAAACTAGAATTTCTTCCAACTATCACTGTACCATTTATTGATGACCTGTCCCCTATTTATTAGATATCTAATGTGAAGATAAGATGCTTGAGGCGGAAATCAAGTCCCTTATATTCAACTTGCTGTGTAACTGAACCGTACTGGATGTTGCTGGACCTGGAATGTTATAGTTGGGGAATTCCTCGCTTCAGTGCTAGATGATAGTGATTGACGAGCATTCTCGTTTAATACAAAGTCATGTCAGAGGAATGAAGCTGATTGTTAAGAAGAGGATAACAGAACCTGAACAAACAAGTACTGTTGAAGGCATGCAGCAACCACACACACCTCAGAGTAAACCACAGATGATTGTGTTGCCCTAACAGTGACAAATTCTCTCCTCCCCTAACCATTTAGATATATCAATACATAGCCTACTATATAGTAGGTTGAGCTGCATCACATCCCTATGGCAATGTTTTCCGCCATCCATTAATGTATTGATAGTCTGTATACAATATTATTAATAACGTGGCTAGTGTAGGAAGGCCAGAAGACTAGGCAAAAGATGGTTGGTATTGTAATCCATTGCATGGTCTTAAATTGCATGGACTATGTGATTGGTCGATACAACAGACTACCAATGGGGGTATTGATGGGTTAATACGCATAAAAAGAATTGAATTAAGGGAACGGAATATAAACACTCTCCACTCTACTTGCAGTAATAAATTTCAGCAGCAGAACCCTATTAAAAGAATGGAGGATGTCTGTTAAATAACATGGTTGGGGGCACTTTTCGTGATTGGACATATGCCTCCCGCCTTGGTAAAACATTACATAACTAATGGTTTGTGCTTTGAATAGAACGGATCCGGGTCCGAACAAACCGGATCCGACACGGAACCCCTCGGTTCCAAAATCCGAAGATCCATTTGAATCCAGACGGATCCTCCAGATTTCTGGACTTTCGAAAGATATTCTCGAAAGTACGGAAGCTATTTTCGATTATATCGAAAACCATCGACGTTCGAAAATTCTAAAATACGATCGGAGACCATGTTCGAGTTTCCGATCATATTTTTGAAAATTGAACGTCGAGGCTATTTCGATAATTATTGAAAATAGCCCCGTAGTTTCGATAATTATCGAAAAATTTGTTCTGGTTTTGGATTTCAGATTTTTTTGATTTTCCCGAGATCCGGAATCCAAAAACGAAGGAACGATGAGTTTCGGCCATCTCTACTTTGAATATCTCCAACATCAATGGATTTCAATCAATGGATCAAATATGCAAAGAACAGAATTTAGATTCTTCAGCACTTCCGGTGGTTTTCTTTGTTACTGGTTTCCAGTATGAAATGTAGGACACTGAACTCTATTGTGATTGGACAAGCATGTTGTTTTTCCTACTTGCAAGTCAGTTTGCCTACAGCCTATGGTGTTGAAGCTTCCTGCCAGTCATTGCCTCTCCTAACTTGAATGTTACTTGAGACCTTGTACTCCTCATTCCTCGGGTTAAGAAATAATCCAGGAAAGACGTCAGCTTTGGAGCTGCTGTTCCCTAAACTCTTGTGTCTAGGCCTCAAGAAGAAAAAATGACCCTCTTACATTACAAACACCCCTTATCAAACCAACATGGCTGAATGGCCAATAATTAAATGGCAATTATATAATATCAGCACTGCTTCTAGCTAATCGTTTAAGGAAAACGTTATTTTGAGTCGTCCATCACGATGTAAAGTGAATGTAACAACAAACTGAAAATTCAGTTTACCGTTATCTGCTTGAACCATGAATCACTTCTAATTGCTTCCATCCATTCGCACGTACAGAAATGTCCTCCATATGTCGGAATAGCCAAACGTACCAGCGCTTGGGATAAGGAAGACCATTTGGCATTTTGCCTTATCAGTGGATGAGTGAAGCACAAGACTATCACCAACACTGGAATATCAGATGTCACCGGAAATGTGGCGAGTGATTTCATCTCTCCCCTCGTTTTCCCTCTCATTGTTAGAAGGACAGTGACTCCACTAACTAATGAAATTCTATCTCAGGGGGCTTGCAAATGAGGCAATCCGGTGTATTTATACAACACATTCTCCGATAGGAATGTTTCATTTCTCCAGAGGTTTTTTTTCCTTGGAGAGATATTTCCATTACTAGTCCAGTACCTGATGTATTTACTTCATTCCTACTGGAACCCTCTTAGAATGACTGGGATTTCACAAAGGCCTCAATGGACAAGTTTAAGGTTTTATGCGAAGGTGGAACTTGTGACAAGAAGGAAACTACCTTGCAACGTTCCAGGTAGAGATTACGCTATGACTGGCATTACACCTGTAACTTCGGTTGCAAAGTAATCAGGCCGAGTGTTTTTACAAACTTCATTGGCAAGTCTTATGAGTGTTGGCTGGCATAACATTCCTGCATTACAGAACACAGCCACCTCCTGCACCATTCAAACTACATCTAACCATTCCCCCTTCCGATGCAGGCAGCCATTAAACACACATGTTGGGCCGAACTTCAGAAGTTCCTACTTTACTTTCGAGGGTTAGCAAAAACGATCCATACATTCAAGGTTTACTGAAAATCGAAGGCTACATTCGAGGGTTAGAGAACGGCCCGTAAATTAGATAATTATTGAATTTACTGATAATAATCGAAAATACATCCGAAAAATGAACTAATATCATCTTGCGTGTCCCTTAAGCGGATACAAACCTCTCGATCCTTTGTTCCGAACGACTAAACGCACTACCGAGCGGTCGGGAAGCACTGTCGGTCATTCAAAAGTAGCTGTGGCCAACATTTCGGCGAAACCAACCAAGTTTACGGCCCGTAGGGACCACATAGTTGGATTTGGTGATCCGAGACATCTGATCTACCAATACGTCTGAATATTGGGCCGATAATTGCATCATGTCAAAAGCTAAACAACATCGAAGCTAATTTTTACTGTCTAAACTGCATTCAATAAAATCTGATTGTTGTTAAGCAGATTAGTAGAACGAAACTTTTACACCTCCCAAGACTTCCGATATGAAACAGCGACCAATGTAGAAAGAAACAATCTCCGACCATTAAAACAAGATGGAAATATCATTTGAATGTGTAACCCTGCTCTCCCATTACCTATGACCTATGCCGTCATTGCGGATACCGTGTTAGGTGATATACAGGACGCCGCGCAAATAAAGAAATAAAATCAGAATAGAACAACAGTTTAAGCTAAAAGTCTCTATTAACTTTCCCGGTGGATGAGGGGAGACGGATTTGTATGTTTTTCAGTCCATCTGGACACGGCCCAGTTCTTCTATACACAGTTATTGTACATTTGGGGGGCCTTTCAATAGTTTTATTGGCTGCCTCCCCTCAGTGTTTCAGGCCCATTATTTTCCTCCACGATATTAGATTGGAAAAAATATTTCCGAAAAGGACCTCCAACCGAGCCATCCGGGACAGGCTTACAGTGCAATGTATTATTATTATTCTATTCACCATGGTCGGGGGGACGAGGTCTGTGACCAGCGATGACGCTATTCTCTTTACAAGGAGGGAGCCAAGGAAAGTCGTATAGAAAACAATTAAGGCTGCAGGTGTTGGATATTAGTGGCTTTTAGCGGATAAGATATGGATAAGGATATTTCTAGGCCTTATAGCTGGTTATCCTTGCTGTCCAATCACTGCTAGAATGTGGTTACTGTGCTGGAGAGGGCCGTGTACACAGCAAAGATATTTATTATATATATAGATAGATATTTAGCAATTGTGTATGGTGCTAGTTACAGTAGCAGAGCCATTTTTTTTTTAGAAACAAGTGACTCGTTAGTTTTCTGGGGGCCTAGTTTAAGCAATAAATAGATGTTGACCAATTGCCTTACATAACATTAGGGCTATTTTAGGACAAGAATCCCCAAACTCCATTATTCTCAACTAACAAGACCAACTTCCCATAGTAGGAGATAAGAACGGACTTACGAACTGCAAGAACAGGTGGGATTCTGGAATGAGGTACACGGATTGGATAATGGGGCATGACCAGGAAGATTGGGAAGAATGCAAGTTTGGAATTGGAAACATTGGGGGTTTTATTCAATAAAGTTCCTTATCGTTTAAAATGGTGCTAATTTTGCCCCAACCAATCAGATTTGCTTTCAAATGTTATTAAGTTCCTGATTGTGTTGGGGCAAATTAGCACCATTTTAAACGATAAGAACTTTTATTGAATCCCCCTGATGGACCTCAACATTCCCATTATAAAAACAGGACCACAAACACCACAAACGTGACAAAAGTCGCATTCAAATCGCAACCGTCCAACATCATATCAACGGACCCAGTCCAACCATTTTGTTGGGAAACGGACAGGATCTAAATGTTGAATGGAAATGTCACCATTTAATCTAAACATCTGGGGTCTAAATGAAACTTCCCATCATGCCTCAGCTAACAAATTAGGGGAAAATGTCAGCACCCAGAGGCCTTTGATGAAATGAAATTTGAAAGATCGGATTTTTTTTGCTCACACTTGATTGTCAGGACGAGTTTTTTTTTTCTTTCATAATTGAGTACACCTGGACGAGAAAAAAACCACCCAATCATAATGACAGGATTATATGTGAACAGCAGTTGGTCGTATGAAGGGAGCGTGGCCGATGGTTGGAATGCTGTAACCTGCGACAACTGCATGTGGAGCTCCCGACTGTGTATATAATGTGTTCCAGATCCGACAGGAGGGGGATTAGAACGCGCTTGTCCTCTGACGTTATTAGATTTATGATAATTCTCCCAGCAATCGAGGTTGTTAAATTACTTGTATACAGTGGGTTGTGTTGCCTTTTTGGGATTTAACTATAAGTCGCCTACAGCATTTCCAAAAATAGTGTTACAGCAGCTTTTTCTATAATGATAACGAGATGGAGAGTTAAAATGGGATAAATATCCAGAGCTACATTTAAAAATCAGGCTAGAAATACACGGGCCAATCAATCCGTCAAATACCAGATTCAATAAAAGTTCTTATCATTAAAATGGTGCTAATCTTGCCCCAACCAATCAGATGTTAGCTTTCAAATGTTAAATAAATCTGATTGGTTGGGGCAAAATTAGCAACATTTTAAACGATAACACTTTTTGAATCTCCCGTTAGTGTTTATTCTGTGCGATAGACTGTCCATCCATATCAGGCAGTTGTAATGACGAAAGCTGATGGTAATCTTGATTTCAAGTACAAGGTACCAATTGGCTGCACCATCGTGTAGTCATCGAACCATAAGGGTTCGCTACTATAGTAACTTAATCAGGAAGTACCAATGGTGCAGCACCCGTGTAGTCTCGAACCATATATGGGTTCGCTAACCTTATAGTAAACTTAATCAGGAAGTACCAATTGGCTGCACCATTGTGTAGTCATCAAACCATATATGGTTTCCCTAACTTAATAGTAAACTTAATCAGGAAGTACCAGTTGGCTGCACCATTGTGTAGTCATCAAACCATATATGGGTTCCCTAACTTAATAGTAAACTTAATCAGGAAAAGTACCAGTTTGGCTGCACCATCATATATGGGTTCCTAACTTAATAGTAAACTTAATCAGGATACCATTTTGCTGCACCATCATATATGGGTTTCCCTACTTAACATAACAGAAACAATCCGATAGTACCTATTGGCTGCACCATTATGCAGTCATCAAACCTAGTGTTTCCTTACCTTAACAGTAAGAAACAGTGTTCTAGGTTCAGGGAACTGGAAACAATCTCTTTCATACAATAATTGAGATTATCCCATATCATGTACTATCTGATCATGCGTGGCAGACCGTTTGATGAGACCGTTGATAGCATCCAATTTCTTTAATTATCGGGACATGCTAGAAAAATTAACCAATATGAACATAATGTTCCGTATGATACGTTGATATCGTATCCGTTTCTCTTGTCACAGTCAAATGGCCGCCATGGATGCCTAGCAATGGTTTTTATTCTAATATCCCCACTTCCTTGGCGGTTTAAAAACCCTTTGACGTGATAAAAGGTAAACCACTCACCCAAGTCCTTTCACCTGGCAAAATATCTTTTGGATCCATCCATTATGTCCAGAAATGTCCGATATTTAAAACAGTTGAAAAATAATCCCACAAGAACAGTGTGTACTTTATATTTCCTTCTCAATCCTAAATTGTCAGCTTCTGGTTCTAATTGTCCTTAAAATGATGTTTTCTCTTTGTTTCCTATTCTGTTCGTTTCTTTTAGCATTCCTCCAATTCAAAACTATATTACGACAACATTGAAATAAAAAATCACAAATATATTGTTTTCTTTGTGGTTTTGTCATGTGCCCACTTATTTGGCCCTATAAGGTGCCAGCTTGCTTAAAAAGACATCTATACTGAAAATTCCCATTTACTAGAATTCTTCAAACAAATTCCACCCACCACTGTACCATCTTACATTTCACTTGTCAATCAACTGTCTTATTATCAAACCTTCAGCTGTGAGAAGTTTTGCTGTAGCTGGTACAGTTGGTATGTGGAATATTCCCTCCCCAGTGCTGCCTTATACTGATTAGACGGAATGCCTGCCCTCCTAAAAAAAAGAGCCATGTCAGATGAAAGAAGGAATTGTTAAACGAGAGAGAGGGACATAAAACCAATGCTGGATTGAAGGCATGCAGCAAACACACACACCCTCAGAGTAAGTACTTACACATTTATTTATTGATTAAGATAAATTAATTTCAGTGAAGTTGCCCTTTAAATCTTCTAATTGCGCCCTTTTCGTAATGGTGCCTAATATAAATGAACTGATCCGTTACCCATGGGTCAAATAGGTCATTAACATTACTATGAAAGTTACATTTCTTCATATAATAAGGCAAAGCAGATGTTTAAAGTCATGTCATGCAACATTAAGGGAAACTACAGTGCACCAATATTTTTGCATTTGAAAAGAAACTTTAGCAGGGGATGACAAGACCTTACCCTTACCTCCGGTTTTTTGCTGTCTTGTGTGACCCCTGCCCGCCCACTGCCCCTACACCTGCTGGCTCATGTGACACAGGACACTTTTTTGGACAGCGTCACTACTTACACTGTAATGCATTTGAGCTAAAAAACCATGCTACTACTTTATACTAAGCCATGGACTCAACATTCTTCAAGGGGAGACAAACATGTTATATTTCCCTCTGTTAGCTAAACCAACTAGAATGCGTTTTGTGAATTTTGGAGGTTTTTTTTTTTCTAACTATGGGGGGCTGTTCAGGATCCAGATGCCGCCCATGCGGCACACTGCAAGCGTATTACGTTTCTTGTTCATGGGACCTGACCGGGCGATGATTACATCCATAAATTTAAACTTCATCACTACACGAACATGTGCGTTGCAGAACAGGAAATAGTTCCATGTCACATTTCTAGTTAAGCTGGTCAACTGTTTCATAAAATAAAGGGGAGTTAGGAGGGTTCCTGTAATTAACAAATAGAAACGTTGCAGGCTCACCTAGCGGGATTCACTTCAATAGCTGAAGGAATTATAAAAGTTCATGATGCATTTAATAATGTTTGCAAATAAATTTAGGGTCCCGGGGACCCCTTTATGATTGGGGTGCCTTGAGTGAGTGAAACGTCAAAAAATGGGTTCAGGGCTCCTTAAGGGTTAGGGCTTAAAGGATGCTTGAATTAAATTTTTATACCCCATAATCTAAAAATATCGGCAGCAAAAGTCCCCTAATTGTATGTGAGATTACACGTAAATTATTAATTGTACGGCAGCCCCTCTAAATGACTGCACTAGGTAACAGTTCGGTGGCCGCCATATTGTTTTTCTCCATTAAAACTGAGATGTTACAACAATCTTGTGTGCACGTGTACATAACAGTATCCTGTTGGAGCCGTCTACATGGACAGTTGACAAGCTCAGGAGCTACCATGGTAAATATAGTCAATTCCCAAACTGTGTGAGAATAAAAAGCTGGGAAACTCGAACATCCATTTCTAGGGCCTTGATTAGATAAAGTCTATTCAATTGGTAATAACCTAAACAGCCAATCACAATTTGGTTTGATTTTTCCTAGTGATGTGTCACTCTCTTATTGGTCCGTGATGTAGAATGATAGTTTTTGTGAAACCTCCCAGAATGCAACAGAGACTTTCCAAAATCTATTAGATGGTTGGCAACTTTGAAAATACATTTCATTACACTTTAAAGAACCAAACAAGGAAAACATTCCGATTGGCGTCTAAACAACAAGTGTTCATCTTAGAGATTCTAAATGGTTACGGGTCACCCTTTTGTACATGAGATATTTATTAATTACCGCTGAAAAACTACCAGCTCATTAAGGACGACAATAGTTTAAGAGTGCATGCTGGTTAACTGAATTAAGGGCGTGTGGATGGTGAATGTGGTAACTTAATTCCGAGTTGAGATGAGAGTGCATGCTGGTTAACTGACATTAAGGGCTGTTGATGATGGTGAATTTTTTTGGGGGCTTTGGGGTAACTTAATTCCGAGCTGTAGCTAGAGTGCATTGTGGGAAACTGAATTAGATGGACTGTTGATGAGTGAATGCCTGGGTACTGAATTAGGGCTGTTTGGTGATGAATGCTGGTAACTTAATTCCGACTGTCAGAATTAAAAGTGCATGCTGGGTAACTGAACTCTGGGCTTTTGGGTAAGTGCATGGGGCACTAATCCCAGCTGTAGATTGAAGTGGAGCAGCTGAGGTACCTGATTAAGGGCTGTTGATGAGTGATGCTGGGTACTTATTCCGCCTTAGATTGAAGAGGCAAATGTCCGTGGGTAACTGACTTAAGGGCTGTTGGATGAGTGAATGCTGGTAACTTAAATTCCGAGCTGTAGATTGAGAGTGCATGCTAGTGAACTGAATTAAGGCGTTTGAGTAGTGACATGCTGGGTAATTTAATCCGAGCTGTAAAATTGCAGAGTGCATGCTGGATAACCGAATTTAGGGGCTCTTGGGCGAGGTGCATGCTGGGGAAACTTATTCCGATTGAGAGGGCATGCCTGGTAACTGAATTAAGGGCTGTTGGGGTGAGTGCATGCTGGTAACTTAATATAGCTGTTGAATGAGTGGAATGGCTGGGTTACTTAATTCCGAGCTGTAGAATTGAGAGTGATTGCTGGTAATGAAAATTAAGGCTGGCTGTGGAGGAGTGTAATGCTGGTAACTTAAGTTCCGAGTTAGATTGAGAGTGCTGCTATGGTAACTGAATTAAGGCTTTTGATGAGTGTAATGCGGTTGGGTAATTAATTCCGAGCTGTAAAGTGAGAGTGCATGCTGGTGTAATCCGAATTTAGGGCGCTTGGGCGGTGCATGCTGGGGAACTAATTCCGAGTTGAGAGTGCATGCTGGGTAACTGAATTAAGGGCTGTGGGTGAGTGCATGCTGGGTAACTTAATTAAGGGCTGTTGATGAGTGAATCTGGGTAACTTAATTCCGAGCTGTAATTGAGAGTGTGCTGGGTTAAACTGATTAAGGGCTGTTGGATAGTGACTGCTGGGTAACTTAATTCGAGCTGTAGATTGAGAGGCACTGCTAGGTAACTGAATTAAGGGCTGTGGATAGTGAATGCCTGGGTAATTTAATCCCGACTGAATTGAGAGTGCTGGAAAATTTGGCTTTGGGTAGTAGGACTAGGGTCCCGCTGCCCTAGTCATGCTGGTAGTAGTTCGAGTAGAGGTGCATGCTGGGTAAACTGAATTAAGGGCTGTGGGGTGAGTGCATGCTGGGTTAACTTAATTCCGAGTGTAGATGATTGAGGGAGTGCATGCGTGGGTAACTGAATTTAGGGCTATTGGGGAGTCATGCTGGGAAACTTATTCCGGCTTGAGAGGATTGAGAGTGCATGCTGGGGTAACTGAATTTAGGGCTATTGGGTGAGTGTGCATGTGGTACAACTTAATTCCCAGGCGTAGTATTGAGAGTGCATGTGGGTAACTGAATTAAGGCTGTGTAGAGTGAATGCTGGGTAACTTACATTCCGAGCTGTAGATGAGCGTCATGCTGGGTAACTGAATAAGGGCGGTTGGATGTAGGGAAATGCTGGGTAACTAATTCCAAGGCTCTAAGATGAGAGTGCATCGTGGGTAACTGAATTTAATGGCTATCGGGTGATGGATGCTGGGTTAACTTAATTCCAAGCTACTAGATTGAGAGTGCATGCGGGTAACCTGAATTTAGGGCTATTGGGTGAGTGCATGCTGCGTACTTAATTCCAAGCTCTAAGATTGAGGTCTATGCGGGTAACTGAATTTAGGGCTGTCGGTTGAGTGAATGCTGGGTTAACTAATCCGAGCTGTAGATTCGAGGTGGCATGCTAGGTATGAATTTTTTTAAGGGCTGTTGATGATGAATGCGGGTATTAAATCGAGCTGTAAATTGAGAATGCATTCTGGGTAACCAAATTTAGGGCTTTTGGGCGAGTGCATGCTGGGTACATTAATTCCGATTTGAGATTGCGTGCTGGGTAACTATAAAAGGGGCTGTTAGTGAGTGCATGCTGGGTAAACAATTCCGAGCTGTAGATGATTTGAGAGTGGCATGCTGGGTAACTGAATTTAGGGCTATGGGGTGAGTGCATTCTGGGAACTTAATTCCCAGCTGTTATATTGAAGAGTGCTGCTGCGGTAACTGAATTAAGGGCTGTTGGATAGTGAATGCTGGGTAATTAATCCCGACTTAGATTGAGGGATGCTGGGTAACTGACATTAAGGGCTGTTTGGATGAGTGATGCGGGTGGGTAACTTAATTCCACTGTGAGCTGTAGATGAGAGTGCATGCGGGGTACTGAATTAAGGGCGTTGGAGAGTGAATGATGGGTAACTTAATCCAAGCTCAGATTAAGAGTGCATGCTGGGTAATGAATTAGGGTATGGGTGAGTGCGCATGCTGGGTAAACTGAATTTTTAAAAATGGCTGTGGGCTTCCTTAAAAACTTAACAGATATGACATCCACATGCTGCAGTTGCATTGGATGCAATACTACATCGCTGCAGCCACACCTCTTTTCTAATAGCGATAACTGACAACCTTTCAGCAGGCTGATTTTCTGTGTTTATT
Organism: Hymenochirus boettgeri; assembly: GCA_019447015.1. Taxonomy (NCBI): domain Eukaryota; kingdom Metazoa; phylum Chordata; class Amphibia; order Anura; family Pipidae; genus Hymenochirus; species Hymenochirus boettgeri. The sequence goes on from JAACNH010000114.1 coordinate 196,873, forward strand.
TTAAGGGGAACTACACTGAGTGTCATTTTCTTTCCTTCCTCCAAGGGTTTAAACGAAACCCTCACAACCTCCCACGTGAAGTGGTGCATGGTTCTGGCTTAACGAACTGCTTTAGCAGGGCCTAATTGAGTAATAGGACCCGATGCAGATCGCAAGGTCTCCCTGTTACCGAGTCACCAGTACTCCGGTTTGCGTCTAAACAGTGAGACTAATGTTGGAACACACGGGCTTTCTTATGGGGCCTTACAGACAACGTGTCGCCATCGCAGCCGCCGCGTGGAAAATTCAGAGGTGGGCAGGGATACCCGAATTAATTAGCCTGGAATACTACGGCTCTCCTTCTCATGTGTCATAATACGAGATTTTTATTGGGGGAAAAGTGAGAAGAACAAGCTTTACACGCTGTTCTTTGGCTAGCCCAGTAAAACAGAAGGTGGGGGATCACTAAATATGGATGTTACGCCGATTTCTGATGGTTTTCTGGCTGGCGGCCAGAATGTTACAGCAATCGCCCATTGTAAAGCCCTAAGATGACCTGACTGCGTTTCTCAAGTTGGTCTTAGCAGAGGAGCGCCAGATAAACGAAACATAGGAAGGGGGGGCGGGGAATCCAGTCCAGTGAGCAGCAGAACTCAACTGGGCTCAGTTTAGGGTAAAGCAGAAATGAGAATTGTTTTAAACAAAAATGTTCCACTGATTAAAGGACTCTCCAATCATTCACACAATCAAAACTTCCCCATGTCAGACACATGTCCACCGTTTCAACAACTCAAACTCTCCCAACATTCACCAATCAAAATTGCCCATTGTCAGACACATGTCTCGTCACAATCAAAACTCTTCCCATGTTCAGACACAATGTCACCGTTCACCATCAAACTCTCCCAATATTCCACACATCAAAACTTCTCCATGTCAACACAATGTCACCGTGTCCACCAATCAAAACTCTCCCCCCAACTCCCACTTTCACCAATCAAAACTTTCCCCATGTCAGACACCAATGTCACCATTCACCATCAAAACTTCCCACATTCCACCATCCAAAACTTCCCATGTCAGAAACAATGTCCCCGTTCCATCCAATCAAAAACTCTCCCACCATTCCACCAATCAAAAACTCCCCATGTCAGACCACAATGTCACCATTCCACCATCAAAACTCTCCCACACATTTCACCAATCAAAATTCTCCATCCGTCAGACCACTGTCACCATTTCCACGAATCAACAAACTCTCCACTTCCACCAATCAAAACTTCCCCATGTCAGACACATGTCACCGTTCACCCCCATCAAAAACTTCCCATGTCAGACACAAGGATTCACTTCTCCAACAAACTCTACCACCATTCCACAATCAAAACTTCCCCATGGCAGACCACAAATGTCAAACGTTCCACCAATCAAAACTAATCTCCACACCATTCCATAATCAGAATTTTCCCAGCTCATACACTCCGTTCTCTGTCAACCTACCGAAGTTTTATTGCCGTTCCACTTTTAAAAGTCCATATTGGTTTAAACTTTATAACTCCCCAAATTTCTGGCACTTGCTGACTGCAAAAAACCACACAAGTAATGGTGGAATGTAAAGAATGTACAGTTTAAATGCAGTTGGAGAATAGTAAGTGACAACTGATATTTTAAAGACAAATTAAGTTTAAAATAAAATTGGACTTTTTTAGTAGCAGATCTCTAGTACTGTCCCCATATAATCTGACATTGCCTGATTCTTTGCCCCTGGTTCAAACAAACTTGGGCATGTTAGTGGCTCACTGAGCTTCGTGACTCATAACTCGGTATGCAAACGAGGTTGTGGCTTCAGGAACCCCCGTAATCATTGGTCATGGTCAATGACTGGAGAATCCATCAAGCAAGAGATTTTATGGCGATCAACAACCAGCGCAACAATCCGAACGCATACACACGTGAGCGATTAGTCGTACAAAAAATGCCATCGTCGCCGTTCGCCCAATCAGTACCAGTTGTGGGCACAACAAGCGTTAATTCCCTGCAATTCGCGATGTGCATAGCGTTTTGCGGGTGCACCATTTTTTTTTTTTTTAAATGAAACACGCTTGTGCAAAACCGTGCTAGGAGCGGCGCCATGACAACGCACAGAACGCGCAAATGCGTGCGCAATTTATGCGTTGTAGTGGGGCCTAGCCAAAGCAATGGATTTTCTATAAAAATCGCGCAATAAGCGCCAGCACCACTGTGATGCAACTGGCACGCCTGAAACACATTGACCACGAAGTGCTTGAAGGTGGGCAGGCGCCAACATTGTCACTCCAGTGTGGCCAATGATTAAATACTGCTGTATTGGCTACAGTGGAAATCAGTGCAGTCCAGCTCAACTAATATAAAGACTGCCGGCCACTTTAGTCATGCTGATTTCATTCCATCCGTATTTACCAGTGTTTAACTTCTTTACACGTTTCACAAATTGATTCCAACCTGCCACCAACACTGTAGACCGCTTTCTTCTCCGACACAAATAGTCAACTGGAAAACATTCACCGCCAGAGTTAGAACATAGTTCCTCCCATTTATAGCAGCACAGGCATTCCCTATGCAAACGCCTCCCGACATGTCTCTGTTTACAATAATAAGACATGTTTCGCATTTTATTGGATGGGGTCATGTAACTTTAAATACATTTACATTATGATAAGGGAAGCAATGAACTCTAATGTGTGCACTGTGAGATATTTCACGTGGACCTCTCTACAATATTCCGTTAAATGGACTAGTAGAGAAATTCATTTACCAGAGCGGTGTGCTAAGATAGGTTCACTTCCATTATCTCCCCCACCCCCCTGGCAGGCTCTACTATGTTATTTCTATAAGTATAAACTAATAACGTTGTGATAATGAAATACATTGTAGCAGGCTGTGCTAACAGCAGGTTTTCACTTCATTATCCTCCCCTGCAGCTCTGTGCTATGTAATTTCTAGTAACTTTATCTAGGGCTAATTGATAGTTTGGATTTAAACTGGCTTATGCTACTGAAATCTTGTTCCCCCAGACCAGTAAAAACTAGATTTTTTATTACACAGATCTACAGGTAGAAGCTGTAAGTTAAGCACCTGGAGTAATGAATGAATATTAGAGACAGGTGTTACCCACAGGTGTGTAGTCATATGCTAATCAAGTAATTAAACCCCACACTGGGTTAATATGGGAATAACACCAGAAACAATTGGGCTTTCTGGGAAGATAGATAGATAGATAGATAATGAGTGATGTGATATGATTCTTAAAATGATTGGGCACATACAATGAATTCCTTTTTTCCTTATCCAGTTCCCACTTGGCTAGACACTCAAAATCTATTTGAAGTTCTTACAGCAAAGGAAAGATATATTATAGTAAGGAACTGGTAATATGAATGGGAAACTTCAATAAAGCTTCACCCCGACCATTAACTGTAAACTATTGACTTGCCGGGCAATGGGAAAAACAGTTTTTTCCAGATTAACAAGGATAAGATAGGTGTCTTATAATGACTTGGTACCATGTGTTGGTTTTTCCTATATCTGGATAGAGACTGACAATGGCGCACCTGCAGTAGTGTTGGAACTTCCATTGGATATGGTAGCTGTTAATGGATGAAATCTCTTGTCAATGGATGTTGTGTTGACATGTAACCGAGTTTAATGTGCCTGCAAACCTGCTCCCTTTAACTCATGAGCCTGCTGATATATAATTGCAAACTCAGCTTCTAATTACCAAGCAACACAAGGTCGCACCTTATACCTTTGTGGCTTGTCTTTGCTCTTCACATAATCGATCCACTGCAGAATCTCATTACTGGGGTGCAGTTTAAAGGGGAGAGAGCGTAGAGGATTTCAAACATTTTGTAGGGGGTTCCAACACCTTTCATGAAAATAAATTTTATATATACACAATTTTCTCATCATACACAAGAGGGTTAGATACTTGTAATTAATTACTTATAAATAGTGCTTACATCATGGCCATCGGTTTAATAAGCAGGCTATATAGGTCATCAGTTATAATCCGTGTTTAGATAATGTAATCAGTTTATATCAGTGGTTTTATCTATGTCATCAGATTATAATCAGTTTTTTTAGCATGTCATAAGTTATAATCAGTGTTAGCTATGTCATCATCTTATAATCTGTGCTTAGCTAGTATCAGGTATAATTCAGTGTTTAACTATGTCATCAATTATAATCAGTGCTTAGCTTGTCATTCAATTATAATTGGGTTAGCTATGTCATCATTATATTCGGTGTTTAGCTATGTCAATCAGTTTATAATCGGTGTTTACTATGTCATCAGTTATAATTGGTTTTAGCTATGTCATCAGTATAATCGTGTTTAGCTATGTCTCAGTTTATATTTTGGTGTTTTTAACTATGTTTTATGTTACTCGATTCAATTAGCCTTGTCTAGTAAAACAATCACCCCCTACTTTAAAGTTCCAACTATACTGAAAATGTGACATCTTATTTAAATCTTTTGGGGTGGGTTTGCTGAAAGTGTTACAGAAATTGTTTTACTCAGACTCAGGTATCCCCCTCGCCAATCTCTATGACTTGACCTTTCGTCAAGCAGCTCATAATTCACTATGAGACTGAAACTGGGAGGGTTTACCAATCATGGAATGTACCCACTTTTGTTTAACATGTGCAGTTACAGCAAAACTGCGCACAGTAAGAAGATTTTTGATACATTGACAGTGACATAGACAGACGCTTTAGATAGGATATATAAAAACAGGGAGGGATTGATCTAAAATATGTGATTGGGTAAAAATTATAGTTTCTAGTAATGGTGAAATTTAAAAAAAACGTTTTAGTACAGATGACCTTTAAAATATTTATTTATTAGAATACTACTTGGAATTCCATGACCTGTATATTCAGCCTGCAGTCCTGTATTAAATCATGAACTTCAATGGTGACTTTATATATTAGACTGTAAATGGAGGAGTGCACTTTTTTAATTTTGGGCAAAATTCAACGTTTTGGTGGAGGGAAATCTTCCCACTTCCTCAGGTATATCCGAAGAGGGAATATTTATCCCTTGACACGTTGAATTTTGCATGAATAAATTATCCTTTCGTTACAAAGTGCACCATCCATTTCTGATGTGCACTATGGATTTTTACAGCAGCCCTTAGGTGTAGAGGGCTAAGATGATTGCACCTACCTAGTATTGGGCAATTGCCACCATTGGTGGGCTTGATGAGTCCATTTGGACTGTTGACTTATATATTCATTAGGGATTGCAATGTTCACTATATAATAAACAGAGCCAGAACTATCCGTAAAGCTTAACCTTAATAAATCGGCTTTTAGTGATGTCATCCTGTCACGTGGGAGATTGGTTTTATGGTCGGTCCATGACATTTTCCAATAGGGGATGTGTTTAATTTCTTTAAATACAGTTTATGTAAAGAATCCCTAAGAATAGGGCACAACATTGTTTTATTATTGGCCTTTAAAGGACATAATTACTCTGAATGGTATATTGAACTGGTTGTCATTCACTTGCAATGTTAAACAGTTTTATTTTATCTTATGGGGCTCAGAAGAGGTTTAACATTCCACGATTCTGTGAAAAAGAGATTTAAGGAAAAATTGGTTGTTTCCAAAGGAAATATGTTCTAATGAGAAACATCTCAGCCCAGGGGGAGGCAGAAACGCAACGAAAAAAACACACCAACAAAAGTAGATTTTCAGCTTAGACGCAACGTTACTGGGGGAAATTCTCAGGGTTTTTGTTTTAAGTTGGAAAAATACAACCAGATGGAGAGCAAGCAGTCAATGAGGAGCAGTGTGTGTTACACAACAGATATAGGGAAACTGGGACGGAATACAAAACGTGTATTGTGTGACACAACAATATAGTGGAAAGGACAGAATACAAACTGCTATTGTGTTGTACACAAGATATAGGGAAACTGGACGGATACAAACTGTTGTTATTTGTGGTGTACACAACAGATATAGGGAAAAACTGGACGGAATAACACTAGTATTGTGTGTACACCAACAGACTATCGGGAAATGGACAGATACAAAACTGGTATTGTGTGTACCAACAGGATATAGGGAAACTTGGACGGATACAAACCGTGTATTGTGTGTCACAACAGAGTTATAGGGAAACTGGTACGGAATACAACCTGTGTAGTGTGTGTACCACCAGATATAGGGAAACTGGACTGAATAACAAACTGGTTTTGTGTGTACACACAGATATTAGGAAACTGGACGGAGTACAACTGTGCATGTGGTGTAACAACATATATAGGGAAACTAGACTGAATACAAAACTGTGTATTGTGTGTACACAACAGATAGGGATAACTGACAGATACAAACTGCGTATTGGTGTACACAACATATAGGATACTGGACGGGAATACACTGCGTATTGTGTGTACACAACAATATAGGGAAACTGGACGGAATACAAAAACTGTGCATGTGGTGTACACAACAAGATATGGGAAACCTGGACGGAGATACAAAGCGTGCGTATGTGTGTACATTAACAGATATAGGAAATCGGACGGAATACAAACTGCGTAGTGGTGTGTACACAACAGATATAGGGAAAATGACGGAATACAAACTGAGTAGTGTGTGTAACACCAGATATGAGGAAAATGACAGATACAAACTGCGTATTGCTGTGTACACTACAGATATATGGGAAACTGGAACAAATACAAAATGCGTAGTGTGGTTTGTACATAAACAGATATAGGCAAAATGGAACGAAATACAAACTGCGTAGTGTGTGTACACGACATATTAAGGAATCTGGACCAGAATACAAACTGCGTAGTGTGTGTCTAACAGATATAGGGACACTGGCAGATATCAAACTGCGTATGTGTGTACACAACGAATAGGGGAAGACTGGACAGAATACAAAACTTGCGTAGTGTGGTGTAATAACAGATATAGGGAAACTGGGACAGAATACAAACTGCCGGCCTAGTGTGGTGTACAACGAACATATATAAGGAATCTGGAACAGGAATACAAACTGCGTAGTGTGTGTCCGACATGATATAAGGACAACGGACGAAATACAAATGCGCCATTGTGGTGTACCAACGATTATGGGAAACTGACGGAATACAAACTGTGTAGTGTGTGGTACCATGCAGATATAAGGAAACTGGAACGAAGCATACTGTGTGTGGGTTGTACACAAAAGATATAGGGAAACTGGATGGATACAAAACTGCGTAGTGTGTGTGTACACAGCAGATATAGGGAAATGGACAAGAATGCGATAACTGTGTAGGTGTGTACACGACAGACATAAGTAAGTGTGCACGCAATGCATTTGTAAATAAAGTATTTCCCTGTTTTCTGCAACTTGCATGTTCTTTCCATGAGCTGCGGGGGTTAGTTCATCGGACCTCTCCCCTTGGATCATGTCTTAGGTCTTGTACATCGAGCAAAAAGGGAATTGAACAGCGTCGTCAATTTCCGGTCTAATCATTTGACATCAATAGTTTTCTCGAGTGCTAGTCTTTCTGTATCAGGCCGAGTGGCCCATGTCTGCATAAAGTCTTGGGGTCAAATCCCCCTTGCAGGGCGGAGTGACGGATACCATAATTGCATAGCGTAGCATCTTATATCAAGGCATAAATACCAATAGCTAAGAAGACTTCTGAGTTCCACAAAGTTTGTGCCTGCGAATCTTCTTAAGTTAGAAATTCCTTGATGTGTAAGACTCTCCCCACATCAAACTCCAAGACCGTCCCACGCAAACACCAAATAACCAACAGCCAATTGCAAATTCTCATATGCTTTCTGGTCCCTGGGGGTCACCGGAAAAGGGAATTCATTTGATGATTACATAACCGCAATGTCTTTCTTTCTCGCTGTCTCCGACAGCTGTTAGTAATACAATTAATGGATCACATCGCTAGGTTGGGGTCTAATCTGCGCTTTTATAAGGACAGTCCCTTGACTCTGAAACCTTTTTGCCCATTTCACAGGAAGAATAATTAACCTTTTCGTACAATAACCAGATGGTATAACAACGGTTACACAGTGGCATATCTCCCAACCCAGCTGGCTGTTTCTCAGCCAATGCCATGGCCGGAGGTTCCCGACTTAGCGATTTTGGCAAAAAAACACCCATGGCAGTGAGCACGTTAATAATACAACTTACGAACTGACCCAAATAGGGAAATGCCTTCCGGTTTCCCCGTAAATATCTGCTGGTGTGTACAGGACTAAACCCCCCATCTTTGTCCCATCTACCGCAGATTCCCCTGGAAAGATGGAGGTTTAAAGTGGGGAACACTGCCGATCGGTTAATTCTGATTGGATTTTCATGTTTGTGACTTTTACTTTAAACTAGGTACAACACAGTTACGATAAAGGTACTCTGGGGAGGCGATTCGTTTGTGATGTGTTACCTAGCTAAAGGTTAGTACACACGTCGTCAACCGCTTCGCGAGCACAATGCGTACGAACGCCGAAATGTCCACCTGTTCAATGGGACTTATTTTGGCTGAACGTATGCTCCCGAACACACGGCTATTTCGGCAGATAAGTTTCTCTTATCAACTCCGAACACACGGCTATTTGGCAGATAAGTTTCTCTTTATTCATCTACGAACAAAAGCGTCTATTTTGGCAGATAAAGTGCCCATACACGGGACCAATTATCGCGCGTAACGAACATTAATGGGTCTTTTTTTAAAAATCCCATTTCATGCTCCAAAGTATTTATAGGTTCCTGCCTGTGCATAGAAAGCAAACCATGCCTCTTTACGGAGCAATTATGTCTTATTCTAGTTGTGGCGTTCAGCAATAGAAAGAAAGATGACAAAGTTTAAAAAGATTAAGAACAACACCAACCCTAAAGTGCCTTTTGTCTGGCTTGTATCCCTAGAAATCTAATTGTGTTTTCGCTGAATTCTTGCGTTACTACTGCCTTCTACCCCTACGCTCTGACCTTAAGCATGTCCAGTGATATTCACTGAGAAAACTCGTTAGGGGCTAGGCCACACTATCACTTTTTTTTTTGCAATGCGCATGCGAGTTATGCAACATTCAATCGATGCGATCACCATTTTAATGCCATCGCGGATCTCAAAAGGAGAAATCGATGCACAAAGCAACGGAATCACACTGCGATCGCGGTCTGTGTGGCCGTGCCCTTAGGGAGAGTCAATAAAAGTTCTTATCGTTAAAAAAGGGGCTAATTTTTGCCCCCAACAATCAATGTTGATTTAACATTTAAAGCTAACATCTGATGGTTGTGGGCAAAAATTAGCATATTTTTACCAATAAGGATTTTTCTGTGAATCTCCCTGTGTATACTTCTCTGTGCTAATAAGACAGTAAAACTGACAATATGTAGCGTAAAAGGCTTGATTGATTTCGCACAGGTTCACTTTGTTTAGGGATTACATACACAAGGACAAGCCCCGGGAACCAAGATTTTTTCAATAAGAGAATGTAAAAGTTCATTTCCCCCCCCCCCCAAGGGCCGCGACAGAGTTTTTCTGGTTTCATTCCATCTGGCGAGGGAAAAACCAACACGGGGTTGTAAAAAATGCTTTTGCAAGGAGAAAGATCAGTCAGTCTGCTGTTGTTTCGGTTGGATTCAGCCGCATGGAATGTTTCATTCACTCAAGTGCATTACTCAGTATCATAAAGAGATTCGGGAAGCTTGTGCTGGCAACATCTGCTTGAGGATGGGACATAATGTGCTTATCAGGGCATTTAGTCACTGTTCACCCCGTTACATAACATGTCTACAGCCTGTTATCTCATCCGGGAAAGGTCCATAGAGAAACCTCTGGTGGTTTTGCTATAGTATAAGTTATAAAATAAACTAGATTTTCAGCTTTGTTTTTTTTTACCTTTTTTCGAAGGGAAAGAACAAGTAGTGTTTAACAATAACTACAGGAACTAATCCTGCACTTTTTTAATATCACTTTCAACCGTTTCAAGGATTAAATCACGTTATGTTGGTCGAAGCGTTGGGATATTTGGTGTCTAGTTATATATAACTTTATTATATAAATGTAGTGGTACAGAGACATGTCCCTGCTAAGTTGGCTGGGTATGACTGAAAACCCCAGGGGTCAGGTTACATTTTTCCTGGATGAAGTCTGGACAGTTCCCCTTAATAAACTAATAGAACCATTGCATAGAAACCGAAGTATTATAACGGGGGGGTAATATAATAATAGTCATATAACCTTAGTTTATTTTATTGTTCCTGACGGTGGTTTCCACTACCAGAGTTCCCTGTATACTCATCCTGTGTCCTTGGCCCTTAATATGACACAGAACGCCTTCAGTGTACTTCTAAGTATCCTTGAATTTCAGTAGGGGTCATTTATCCATTATAATACATGAGTGGTCCACGAGTACCTGTATAACTCAGCTGTGGCCTGGTACCTTTATATAGGACACAGAACTCCTCACAGTGACTTTAAATCTTATAATTTACAGTAGGGATACATTATCCTAACTATACATGAGTGGTACCAGAGTCCTTGTATAACTCAGTCGGTGTCCTTGCCCTTAATATGGACACGAACTCCCAGTGACTTCTAATATCCTATAATTTACAGTAGGGTATACATTATCCTTATCAATACATGAGTGGTAACCCAGAGTTTCCCTGTATAAATCACCTGTGTCCTTGTCCTTTATATGGACACAGTAACTCTCAGTGATTCGCAATATCACTTTAATTTACAGTAGGAGATACATCTATCCTTATACTAATAGTGGTACCCAGAGTTTCCCTGTATAACTCAGTCTGTTGTCATTGTACCTTTATATGGACACAGAACTCCTCAGTGACTTCAAATATCCTTATAATTTAACAGTAAGGGGATCACATTATCCCTTATAATACATGAGTGGGTACCCAGTAGTTCCCTGTATAACTCAGTCTGTGTCCTTGTACCTTTATTATGGATAAGGAACTCATCAGTGACTTCTAAATATCCTATAATTTACTAGGGGATACATATCCAGCCTTATTAATACATGAGTGGACCCGAGTTCCTATAAACTCAGTCTTGTCCGGTACCTGTATATGGATACATAACTCCCGTGACTATACTATATCCTTATAATTTACAGTAGGGGATCAATTATCCCTTATAATACATGAGTGGACCCAGAGTTGCCTATATCACTCAGGTCTGTGCCTTGTACTTATAGTATGAGACCAGAATCTTCCTCATGACTTCTATATATCTATAATTTACAAGTAGGGGATACATTATCCTTTATAATACATGAGTGGGTACCCAGTTCCTGTATACACTCAGGTCGTGTCCTTGTACCTTTATAGACACACGCTAACTCTCGTTGCTTCTAATCTATCTCTGTATAATTCTCTAACACTAGTGGGTACATGGATTAATGCCCGTCTTGAAATCAGAGGTTCCAAGTCGCCACTCGCTTCCTGATACTCCGCTCGGTGTCACACGTACACTTCCTAGGGACACACCAACCTCCTCATTACTTCTTATATTCTTATTTCCAGTAGGGAACTATATCCTTTATATACATGAGTGGTCCACAGTCCCTGTATAACCAGTCTGGTCCTTGTATATTTATATAGACACAGAACAACCTCAGTGACTTCTATATTACTTATTACAGTAGGGGATTACATTTATCCCTTTAATAATGCGTGTTCACCCAGAGTCCCCTGTATAACTCAGTCTTGTGTCCTTGTATATTTTATAGAACACGAACTCTCAGTGACTTCTAATATAGTTATTTTTACGTTAGGGTAACATTACTTCTTATACATGCACAGTCTGTACCCAGAGTTTCTGTCATAACTCCAGTCCTGTGTCCTTGTATTTCTATCGACACAGGAACTCCTCCGTGACTTCTAAATAGTTATTATTACCAGTGGGTATTAATTATACCGCTCTGTCTATCTATGTCACTAGCACGCTGTGTCTTCTACCGCTGGCAGTTCCTCCACCTTTACCTGGTAACTGGATCCTGTTGGCCTACCGTTTATTGACAGTAGGGGACTTACATGCCCATCCCCAATGCTACCCCGTTTACATCACAGTGACCACAGCACTACCATTGTTGAAGTTGCCAATTCTAGGCGACTCCTTTGTCTCTTACTCCGTTCTGCCCAGTTGCACCGCTGTCTTACCCGTACACATCGTCTAAAGGTTTTTGCAAGAATCACAAACTCAAAATATAAAATAATCTCTGTCCATTATAGGTAAAATTGTGTGGCTATCAATTGATTCCAAGGTGATGTGGCGATTAAATATCGAGCAAATAAAGCCTCAGGTTCATTTAGTAAGTTCCTGGTCCACACAATATTTCAATCCCCTGAGTTTAATCAGAGCACCATTTGGGAAAGTTGGAAAATCCACCATTGCCGATTGGTTCTAACCGACCAGGGTCAGACGACCACCAAATACATCATTACAAGGGAACTTTATCGGGATTGTTGCCCGTGTGTATAGAGAGGGAAATCCAGAGACCTTCCCAGAGTTCCCTGTATAACTCAGTCTGTGTCCTTGTACCTTTATATGGACACAGAACTCCTCAGTGATTTCTAATATCCTTATAATTTACAGTAGGGGGATACATTATCCCTTATAATACATGAGTGGTACCCAGAGTTCCGTGTTTAGCTATGTCATCAGTTATAATCAGTGTTTAGCTATGTCATCAGTTATAATCAGTGTTTAGCTATGTCATCAGTAATATTCGATGCTTAGCTATGTCATCAGTTATATTCGGTGCTTAGCTATGTCACAGTATTTAATAATAACATGTTTAGATTTCAGCAGAGTAAATTGAGTGTATATATTCTATAGTATATATTTTAAATTTAGGAGAAAAAGTGATGGTAAATTATCTATATAATATTTGTATATAAATTACAGACATATAAGGACCATATTTCTAAAGGGGCGGATCTGCTATTTTGCGATTTCACACCTTTAAACATCATACCCATAACCGAACATTGAACGATGGGCCATACAATACTATTGTATACCGTAAGATATATTACAGACGATTTACAAAAAACGGTGGTATCGAAACCTTCAGATACCGCAAGTCTTTGAATTTCGCTCATAGAGCAGAATCATTTCCTGTACACAACACACAATGGCGCTAAAAAGCAACAGGGTGGGAGTATTTACTGTTCCGTTTTTCTATTTTTCCATCACCTCCTCTAACTATTTTCCAGCTCTGCTCTTGCAGTGTCGCCTGCGGGGAATTTCCTGAGTCTTTATCTCCTAATGACGGTTATGAGGGGAATCGACAAACTGTGGTTTCTTCCAGCGGAGCCCTGGAGGGTTCGTTATCTCACTGTTTGTTCGCTCGGTCTATTGTATTCGCCTTTTAAAGACCTGAGTCTTTTGTGGTGAGAAAATCGTTGCCCAATAGCTTGGAAATCAATGTCACATGTGCCATTCTGTAAGATGTGTGAACGGCCATTTCACCCCTAAATTACATTGAACCCACAGGGGATTTCTACATTGTATTCTGGGAACTGAAATAATAAATCTCACATTACTACATTCACCATTATATTACCCAATGAGTCCTTGTACCTTTATATGGACACAGAACTCCTCAGTGACTTCTAATATCCTTATAATTTACAGTAGGGGATACATTATCCATTATAATACATGAGTAGTACCCAGAGTTCCCTGTATAACTCAGCCTGTGTCCTTGTACCTTTATATAGACACAGAACTCCTCAGTGACTTCTAATATCCTTATAATTTACAGTAGGGGATACATTATCCCTTATAATACATGAGTGGTACCCAATGTTCCCTGTATAACTCAGTCTGTGTCCTTCTACCTTTATATAGACACAGAACTCCTCAGTGACTTCTAATATCCTTATAATTTACAGTAGGGGATACATTATCCCTTATAATACATGAGTGGTACCCAGAGTTCCCTGTATAACTCAATCTGTGTCCTTGTACCTTTATATGGTCACAGAAGTCCTCAGTGACTTCTAATATCCTTATAATTTACAGTAGGGGATACATTATCCCTTATAATACATGAGTGGTACCTCATAGTTTCCCTGTTTATACCTCCTCTTGTGTCACTTGGTACCTTTAATGTAACAGAACTCCTCATGACTTCTAAATTCCTTATAATTTACAGTAGGGGATACCTTACTCCCTTATAATACATGAGTGGTACAACCCAGAGTTCCCCTGTCGATAACTCGATTCTGTGTCCTTGTCCTTTATATGGTACACAGAACTCTAGTGCTTCTAACTTTATTGCGGTGACTTCCTAATGTCCCTTATAATTTACACTATGGTTTTTATTTTTGTATGTATTTTATACCTAGCAGTGTAGTCATGTATGTTAAAGCCCCAGGGGTGCAACCCACCAATAGCCATTTTGTGGACCCAAACATCCGAACTGACCCTTGAATCTAAAAGAGATATAATTTGGGAACAAACTATGTTTGGCCCTGGTAACATACTTTAACTGAAATGCAGTATTATGAAAAATCCGATAGCTCACAATCTACATCCCATTTATTTAGGACCCATTATATTTCTATTAATACTTTGTAACATTGATATCTATAACTAAATAACACGCTGCTAACTGCTGTTTTCTGTATGTGTCACAGCGACTGTTTTATTTATCCACACGATTCCCTGTGTGGGCGTAAAGTAAACTGCGTATGTAACAACTCGGACACCCTGCAGGGTTCACGTAACCAACGCAATAACCTCCAGCACAAGAAAATAATATTCATTAGTCCAAACTGCAAGATAAAAATGCTAAAGAAAATAATCCTTAAGTTGATGAATTACGATCATCCCCTTCACGTAATGTGTTTCCATGCTATCTCATTACGTTGGTACCCTGGTATTTAACGTCTGTATTTATAAAAGTTCAAAATTCTGCCCGTGATCTTAATTGAAATCAGATGTTATCTAACTGTGGATGACCAGGCAATATTTTGCACCTCTTAAAGGGCATTTCCACCCTAAAAATTTTTTTGTTATAATCAATCCCCCTGTCCCCCCCTCCCCCGAGCCCCAACCACTCTATTTAATATCATTAGAAAGTTCCCCAAACTTTACTTACCCCTCTCCCCTCTTTCCCTCCGCTGCCGCGCGAAAATGCAGAGGGGCGGGACCGCGGTCCGTCTGTGATTGGCTGAGCAGCAGCCATTTACGGACGCGGCTGCTGGTCATTCAGTGCGGGCGGAAAGAGGGGAGGTTAGTAAAGTTTGGGGAACTTTCTAATGATGTAAATAGAGCGGTTGGGGCTGGGGGGACAGGGGAATAATTTACCTAATGGGTTTTATGTGGGGGAGGGAATATCACACGCAAATGGGAGTCTATTGGTCCACTCAGCAGGTGTCCTTCAACCATCATCAGATCTACCCCTCCCTCCCGGTCTATGGTTACTGTGTCGAAGACTATGAAGAACATCACTTAATGGCCCCAGAGGTTTTAGGAAAAGGCGCTCTGGCAATACTGGAAGTCTGTTCTATACCAGGAAGAAAAGTCTAGTGTGGTTCGGTTAATAAAATATCTTTTATTCCATTGTTATGTCATGATAATTGAGAACGGTTCCAGTTTAGTGTTTTTCTCTATGCGTTTCCTTGGGCGGTTTTTACACCATCGAGAGGTTTTCACACCTGATCTTCAGCCTTTGGGAACCGTTAGAAAGTCGACATGGTACTAGCCCCCCAGACACGCAAAGTGTCCTCGCCATAAACACCTTATTCGTAGAGTTTTGTTAACTGATACCCTGCAGATGAATGGTCACAAATCCAACAACTCTTTGTATCGCTCAGCAACAAGGTGTAATTGATAGACAGGGTGGTTGCATGAGACCCGGATTAAAACCAATGCATCTTCATCATCTCCATCACCCCTCATCTCATCACCTCATCTTCATCATCTCCATCACCTCATCTTCAATCATCCCCAATCACTCACTTCTTTCATCATCTCCATCACCTCATCTTCATCACATTACTCATCTATCACCTCATCTCATCATCCCATCACTCATCTCATCTCTTAATCTCATCTTCATCATCCTCATCTCTCATCTCCATCACCTCATCTTCATCATCTTAATCTCATCTTCATCACCTCATCTTCATCATCTCCATCACCTCATCTTCATCATCTTAATCTCATCTTCATCATCTCAATCTCCATACTTCATCATCTCAATCTCATCTTCATCATCTCCATCACCTCATCTTCATCATATTCATCACCTCATCTTCATCAATCTCAATCTCATCTTCATCATCTCCATCACCTCTCTTCATCATCTCCATCACCTTCATCTTCATCATCTAATCTCATCTTCATCATCTCATCTCACCATCTCCATCACCTCATCTTCATCATTTCCATCACCTCCTCTTCATCACCTCATCTTCTCATCTCCTCACCTCTCTTTCTTCATCTCCATCACCTCATCTTCATCATCTTCACTCCTCTGTCATCACCCTCATCTTCATCATTCCATCACCATCACTCTTCATCACCTCATCTTCATCATCTCCATCACCTCATCTTCATCATCTCCATCAACCTCATCTTCATCATCTTAAGCTCATCTTCATCACCCCGTCCATCTTCAAACTCATTTCCATCACCTCCCATCTTTCATCCTCTCCAAACCTCATCTTCATCATCTCCATCACCATCTCACATCTCTCATCATCTCCATCAACCCTCATCTTCATCCATCTCCTCACCGTCTCATCTTCATCATCTACTTCATCATTCATCACCTCTCATCTTCATCATTTCCATCACCTCATCGTCAATCATTCCATCACTCATCTTCATCACCTCATCACATCATCTCCATCACCTCATCTTCATCCATTTTCATCCATCACCTCACATCTTCATCATCTCATCACCTCATCTTCAATCATCTTAATCTCATCTTCATCACTCTCTTCACCATCTCCATCACCTCATCTCACATTCCATCACCTCATTCATCTTCCATCACCTCATCTTTCAATCATCTCCATCCCTCATCTTCATCATCTTAATCTCATCTTCATCATCTCATCTTCATCATCCACCATCTCCATCACCTCATCTTCATCATTTCCATCACCTCAGTCTTCATCATCATCCATCACCTCATCTCATTCATCATCTTAATCTCATCCCCCTTCAGTCATCTCTCTTCACCATCTCCATCACCCTCACTCTTCATCATCTCCATCACCTCATCTTCATCATCTCCATCACCCTCATCTTCATCATCTCCTCACACTCATCTTCATCCCCTTCATCGTCTCATCTCCATCCACCTCATCTTCATCATCTCAATCACCTCATCTGTCATCATCTTCTCTCATCTTCATCATCTCATCTTCATCATCTCCATCCCCATCATCATCTCTATCATCCTCCCATCACCTCAATCTTCATCATCTCCATCACCATCATCTCTCATCAACCACCATCATCACCTCATCTTCATCATCTCTCCATCACTCAATCGTTTCACTCTCCATCACCCTCATCTTCATCATCTCCATCACCTCAATCTTCATCAATCTCCATCACCTCATCTTCATCATCTCATCTTCATCATCTCCATCACCTGTCATCTTCCACATCTCATCACCTCATCTTCCATCATCTTAATCTCATCTTCATCATCTCATCTTCAACCATCTCCATCACCCTCATCTTCATCATCTCATCTCCATCATCTCCATCACCACTCATCTCATCATCTCCTCACCTCATCTTCATCATCTTAATCATCTTCATCAACCTCATCTTTCAATCCATCTCCAGTCAACCCGCATCTTCATGCAAGCGCATCTTCAATCATCCCATCATCCTCACCTTCATCCTTCACTCTCTCCACACCTCATCTTCATCATTTCCCTGAGTGGTACCCGAGTTCCCTGTATAACTCAGTCTGTGTCCTTGTAACCTTTATATGGACACAAACTCTCTTGACTTCTAATATCCTTATAATTTACAGTAGGGGATACATTATCCCTATAATACACGAGTGGTACCCAGAGTTCCCTGTATAACTCAATCTGTGTCCTGTACCTTTATATGTCACGAACTCCTCGGTGACTTCTAATATCCTTATAATTTACACTATGGGTTGTTAATTTTTGTATGTATTTGATACCTAGCATGGAGTCATGTATGTTAAAGCCCCAGAGGGTTGCACCCCACCAATAGCCATTTTGTGGACCCAAACATCGAACTGACCCTTGAATCTAAAAGAGATTATAATTTGGGAACAATCCTAGTTTGGCCTGGTAACATTTTAACTGAAATGCAGTATATATGAAAAATCCGATAGCTCAATCTACATCCCATTTATTTAGGGACATTATTTTCTATTAATACTTTGTACCATTGAATATCTATAACATAAAATAACACGCTGCTAACGTCTGTTTTTCTGTATGTGGTCACAGCGACTGTTTTATTTATCACACACGATTCCCTGTGTGGGCGTAAAGTAAACTGCGTAATGTAACAACTCGGACACCTGCAGGTTCACGTAACCAACGCATAACCTCCACAAGAAAATAAATATTCATTAGTCCAAACTGCAAGATAAAAATGCTAAAGAAAATAATCCTTAAGTTGATGAATTACGATCATCCCCTTCACGTAATGTGTTTCCATGGCTATCTATTCACGTTGGTACCCTGGTATTTAACGTCTGTATTTAATAAAAGGTGAAATTCTGCCCGTGATCTTAATTGAAATCAGATGTTATCTAACTGTGGATGACCAGGCAATATTTTGCACCTCTTAAAGGGCATTGTCCACCCTTAAAAATTTTTTGTTTTATATCAATCCCCCTGTCCCCCCAGCCCCAACCACTCTATTTATATCATTAGAAAGTTCCCCAAACTTTACTTACCTCCCCTCTTTCCTCCTGTCCCCGCGCCGCGCGAAATGCAGAGGGGCGGGACCGGCGGTCACGTCTGTGATTGGCTGAGCAGCAGCCAATTACGGACGCGGCTGCTGGTCATTCAGTGCGGCGGAGGAAAGAGGGGAGGTTAGTAAAGTTTGGGGAACTTTCTAATGATGTAAATAGAGCGGTTGGGGCTGGGGGGACAGGGGGAATAATTACCTAATGGGTTTTATGGTGGGGAGGGAATATCACAGCAAATGGAGTCTATTGGTCCACTCACAGGTGTCCTTCAACCATCATCAGATCTCCCCCTCCCCGGTCTATGGTTACTGTGTCAGAAGACTATGAGAACATCACTTAATGGCCCAGGAGGTTTAGGGAAAAGGCAGCTCTGGGCAATACTGGAAAGTCTGTTCTATACCAGGAAGAAAAGTCTAGTGTGGTTCAGGTTAATAAAATATCTTTTTATTCCATTGTTATGTCATGATATTGAGAACGTTTCCAGTTTAGTGTTTTTCTCTATCGTTTCCTTGGGCGGTTTTTACACCATCGAGAGGTTTTCCACCTGATCTTCAGCCTTTGGGAACCGTTAGAAAGTCAGACATGGTACTAGCCCCCGAGACACAGCAAAGTGTCCTCGCCATAAACACCTTATTCGTAGAGTTTGTTAACTGATACCCTGCAGATGAATGGTCACAATACCAACAACTCTTTGTATCGCTCAGCAAACAAGGTGTATTGATAGACAGGGTGGTGCATGAGACCCGGATTAAAACCAATGCATCTTCATCATCTCCATCACCTCATCTCCATCACCTCATCTTCATCATCTCCATCACCTCATCTTCACACCCCAATACTCATCTTCTCATCATCTCCATCACCTCATCTTCATCATCTTAATCTCATCTCATCACCTCATCTTCATCATCTCATCACTCATCTCATCATCTTAATTCATCTCATCACTCATCTTCATCATCTCCATCACCTCATCTTCATCATCTTAATCTCATCTTCATCACCTCATCTTCATCATCTCCATCACCTCATCTTCACATCTTCATCACCTCATCTTCATCATCTCAATCTCATCTTCATCATCTCAATCTCATCTTCATCATCTCCATCACCTCATCTTCATCATCTTCATCACCTCATCTTCATCATCTCATCTCATCTCATCATCTCCATCACCTCATCTTCATCATCTCCATCACCTCATCTTCATCATCTTATTCTCATCTTCATCATCTCATCTTCACCATCTCCATCACCTCATCTTCATCATTTCCATCACCTCACTTCATCACCTCATCTTCATCATCTCCATCACCTCATCTTCATCATTCCATCACCTCATCTTCATCCATCTTAATCTCATCTCATCACCTCATCTTCATCATTTCCATCACCTCATCTTCATCACCTCATCTTCATCATCTCCATCACCTCATCTTCATCATCTCCATCACCTCATCTTCATCATCTAAGCTCATCTTCATCACCTCATCTTCATCATTTCATCACCTCATCTTCATCATTTCCCATCACCTCATCTTCATCATCTCCATCACCTCATCTTCATCATCTCCATCACCCATCTTCATCATCTCCATCACCTCATCTTCATCATCTTAAGCTCATCTTCATCACCTCATCTTCATCATTTCCATCACCTCATCTTCATCATTTCCATCACCTCATCTTCATCACATCACCTCATCTTCATCATCTCCATCACTCATCGTCATCATTTCCATCACCTCATCTTCATCATCTCCATCACCCATCTTCATCATTATCTCATCTCATCACTCATCTTCATCATCTTAATCTCATCTTCATCACCTCATCTTCACCATCTCCATCACCTCATCTTCATCACCTCATCTTCATCATCTCCATCACCTCATCTTCATCATCTTAATCTCATCTTCATCATCTCATCTTCACCCATCTCCATCACCTCATCTTCATCATCTTCCATCACCTCATCTTCATCATCTCCATCACCTCATCTTCATCATCTTAATCTCATCTTCATCATCTCATCTTCACCATCTCCATCACCTCATCTTCATCATCTCCATCACCTCATCTTCATCATTTCCATCACCTCATCTTCATCATCTCCATCACCTCATCTTCATCACCTCATCTTCATCATCTCTCACCTCATCTTCATCATCTCAATCACCTCATCTCTTCATCATCTTAATCTCATCTTCATCATCTCATCTTCAATCATCTCCATCATCCATCACCCATCCTCATCTTCTCCATCATCCTCACATCACCATCATCTTCATCATCTCCATCACCTCACCTCATCTTCATCACCTCATTCTTCATCATCTCCATCACCTCATCTTCATCATCTCCATCACCCCTCATCTTCATCATCCTCCATCACTCATCTCATCTTCATCATCTCCATCACCTCAGCTCTCATCATCTCATCTCTCATCTCATCACCACCTCATCTTCATCATCGCATCCCATCATCACCTCATCTCATCTCCATCATCTTCACATCCACTCTCATCCATCACCTCATCTTCACTCATCTCCATCACCTCATCTTCATCATCTCATCTCCATCATCTCCATCAGCTATCTTCATCATCACTCCATCAACCTCATCTCTCATCATCTTAATCTCATAGTCTTGACTACGGGTTAGAACATCTCATAGTCTTGACTACGGGTTAAACCATCTCATAGTCTTGACTACAGGTTAAACCATCTCATAGTCTTAATTACAGTTTAGACCGTCTTATAGTCTTGACTACAGGTTAAACCATCTCATAGTCTTAATTACAGTTTAGATCGTCTTATAGTCTTGACTACAGGTTAAACCATCTCATATCTTAATTACAGTTTAGACCGTCTTATAGTCTTGACTACAGGTTAAACCATCTCATAGTCTTAATTACACACATGTGTCCAGACTATAAGTACGGGTCTTCTAAACTGTAATATAAGATATGAGATGGTTTTAACCTGTAGTCAAGTACTATTGATATGACGTCTAAAATGTAATTAAGACTATGAATGGTCTAACCTTGTATCAAGACTATAGACGGGTCTAACTCGTAATTAAGACTATGAATGGTTAACTAGTCAGACTATATGAGAAGCTCAAATGTAAGACTATGAGATGTTCTAACCCGTAGTCAACTAAGACTAACTGAATAGCTATATGGTTTTAACCCGTATCAAGACTATGAGATGGGTTTAACCCGTAGTCAGACTATGAAGTTTAAACTTCGATGAGTTTAAACCCGTAGAAAATGATGTTTCCCTAGAGACTATGAGATGTTTTTAACCCGCAAGTCAAGACTATGAGATGTTCTACCTCATAGTCCCAGACTATGTGAGATGTTCTATAACATCTAGATGGTAACCCGATCAAGACTATGGAGATGGTTTTTAAACCCGTAGTCAAAGACTATGAATGTTCTCTACACCGTAGGTCCAAGATCTATGAGATGTTCTAACCCTAGTCAAGACTTGAGAGGTTTAACCTTATCAAGACTATGAGATGTGTCTAACCCGTCAAAGACTAGAGATTGTTCTAACCTAATGCAGCTATGAGATGTCTAACAGTCAGACTATGGCATGATGTAACACTGCAAGCCAATACTATGAGATGGTCTATACAGTAATGAGAGAGAGTAGTTGAAAATGATTTAAGCTTGTGTTACCTTTCATGAAAATCATCAATGTGTCAACGTTCGATAAAAGAGTCAAAACTTTTCCACACATGATCGAATTTGCCCAGGCCTTTATTTTCCCCTAAAACTCCATGAACTAGTTGGTTTGTTCACCTATACCGACCTATTAATGGCGATGAGACAACCGGAAGAGAGTACAAAGCCTGTCAAAAGCTTTATTAAAGGTCAATACTGAGAACTGTAAAGCATGTTCCCGATCCTTCGTTTTAAAGGATAAACGAAACATTTCACAGTATTGTGTTTAAAACAAAATCTCCTTCTTTTGGACACAGGGGCAAGGACCGACTCGGCTTAGACATAAAAATGGAAGAAATATAAATTTTCTTAAACTGGAGTTTAGATGATAGAATGGGACCGAACTTCCAAGTCGGTCCGCTTTTCTAACGTTCGAAGATATGGAAAGTTCGAAAACGGACCATTAAAGTCAATGGTCAAATAGTTTGAAAATTTCATGAAATACAATTAAATATCAATGGTAACTTAATGTAAATGGCGTGGGACCTGGGAAATGGTACTGGGAAACCATGTTCCAATTATCCCGGACTTTCCAAAACTTCGATTTTATCGCTCACTCCGATATTTGCCCGCCTAGATACCTGTAACATTTTACTCACGGATTGATGCTCGGTATAGGTTTTCAAATGACCTGTTGACGTCGCGGATTGTCGCGTTCACGCCTAGATAACATGTACATTTACCTCACGGATTTGTGCTCGCGTAAGTTTTCAATGGGACCTTACTTCGCGGATCGCGCTTCACGCCTAGATACTATGGACATTTTACTCGCGGATCGTGCTCCGCGTATATGCGTTTCCAATGGACCCTTATTTCGCGATTAGCGTTCAACGCCTAGATACCAGTACATTTTACTCACGGATTCGATGCTCGCTGTATAGTTTCAATGGAACCCTTTACTGGCGGATTCGCGTTCAAGCCTAGATACGCATGGTACATTTTACTCCCGGATTCCGATGTCTCGCGGTATAGGTTTCAATGGAGCCCTTTACTGGCGATTCCGATTCACGCCTAGATACCATGTACATTTTACTCCTAGGATTCGATGTTCGCATATAGGTTTCAATTGAACCCTTTACTCGCGGATCGCGTTCACATGCGCTAGATATAGGAATTTTACTCGGGCGGGGGATTCGATGCTCGCGTATAGGGTTTCATGGATCCTTTAACTCCGTGAATTCGCGTCACGCCTAGATACTATGGACAATTTTACTCGCGGATTCGATGCCGCGTATAGGTTACAATGGGACCCTTTTATTCGCGGATTCCGTGTTACACGTCTAGATACCATGGACATTTTCTCGCGGATTCAATCTCGCGTTATAGTATAATAGACATTTTCCTCGTTGGATTCGATGCTCGTTGTATAGGCGTTAATGGACACTTTACTCGTGATTCGATGTTTGTCGCTAGATACACATGGACATTTTATGCGGATTCGATGCTCGAGTATAGGCTATAATGGACACGTTTCTCATAGATTGATGTTGCGCCTAGATCACCATGGACATTCTCACTCGCGGATTCGATGCTCGAGTATAAGTTTCGATGTGACCCTTTAACTCGCGGATTTCGATATCGAACGGTCGCGAACAGTGATATTAGCAAATCCAAAATATCGAAAATACGCGTCTGGGATAGTTTCGAGAAGTCCGAATTTGTTCGAATAGTTCGAATCGACCTCGGGTTTCGAGTCATCTTATTAGTGACAATTTAACCCTCGTTCAGAAATCAGTGAGGTCGGTGATCACTACAAAAAAACAATCTATCATTACTTAATGGTGTCCAGTTTCCAATTTAGCACGCGATAAAAAACGCTCTGCCTTCATTCTCTAGATGGGTTTAGGTTTCTAAGAATACTGTGTTTGCCATAGGAACTGAGTGTCTCGGAGGCGAGGAATTCTGGTTTTACTCTAAGCACCTATTATATTTTCCTGCCTCTAGCATCCTATTTTTTCCTTTCTTCTTTGAAGGTTTTTCTTTCCTTACTCTTCCTAATGAATGCGTTAAAATGAAACCAAACTGAAGGAAGATTTAGAGGAGCTCTGCACAATTGACTCGGGTAATAGAATTGATCTTAATTTAAATAGGAAAACATCCTAGAAAAAGGGTTTAATACCCACCCCCCCATATTACTATACAACGTTTTTGCATCGTGAATGAATACACTGAATGAATGGCAATTATCTGAAGTCACCAAAGAGCGCAAAACAACTCATTGAAAATAGCTGTGATAAAACATAAATACAGCACACTGTAATCTACAAAGCTACTGCTTGGGCTGATATCATTGGCTCCTCCCCGATCAAAAGGGACTGGGCTATGAACCTTAATTTTGGTAGAGATGCCAACATCTGGGTTCATACCAAGATCTGGCCCACTCGTTTTTTAGTGAATAAAAGGACAAAAGCTGAATGCATTTTTACACAAACACCTGTAGAGCTATCATGATTATAAGGATATTAGAAGTCCCATATAAAGGTACATGGACACAGACAGACATGGCAGTACTAGGGAAAGTGTACCACTCATGTATTATAAGGGACTTATGTATCCCCTACTGTAAATTATAAGGAAGTAGAATTCACTGAGGGTTCTGTGCTTATTAAAGTACAAGGGACACAGACCTGAGTTATAAGGGACTCTGGTTACCACTGCATGTTATAAGGTATATGTATCCCTACTGTAAATTATTAAGGATATTTAGAAGTCACTGAGGAGTTCTGGGCTATATAAGGTACATAGGACACGAGAGTTATACAGGATACTCGGGGTACACTCCTGTATTTATAAGCTGGATTAATGTATCCCCTACTGGTAAATTATAAGATATATTAGAAGTCCACTGAGGAGTTCTGTGTCCATATAAAGATACAAGGACACGATTGAGTTATACAGGGACTCTGGTACCATCATTATTATAAGGGATTGTGTATCCCCCTACTGTAAATTATAAGATATTAGTAAGTCACTGAGGAGGTTCTGGTCTGATAAAGTACAAGGACACAGAACTGAGTTATAACATGGCACGCTGGGTACCACTCATGTATTATAAGGGATAATGTTATCCCCTATCTGTAAATTATAAGATATTAAGAAGTCACCTGAGGAGTTCTGTGTCCATATAAAGATACAAGGACACAATTGAGTATACTCCAGGGAACTGCTGGTTACCCTATGATTATAGCGGTATAATGTATCCCCTACTGTAAATTAATAAGGATATTAGAAGTCACGAGGATTCTGTGTCCATATCAAGGTCAAGGACACAGACTGATTATACACGGGAACTCTGGACCACTCATGATTATAAGGGATACTGTATCCCTACTAAAATATAGGATATAGAAGTCACCTGAGGAGTTCTGTGTCTATATATAAATGGTTAAAAGGAACAGACTGAGTTTATACATGGGAAACCCTCTGGGTACCACTCAGTTTATAGGATCATAGTATCCCCTACTGTAAATTATAAGGATATTAAGTCACTGAGGGATTCTGTGTCCATATATAAGCTAAAGGACCAGTATTTGAGTTACAGGGAACTGCTGGGTACCACTCATATATTATAAGGATAATGTGATCCCTATGTAAATTAGAAGGATATAGAAGTCACTGAGGAGATTCTGTGACCATATAAGGTACAAGACACAACTGGTGTATAAGGGAACTTGCGGTACCACTCTGTATTATAAAGGATAATGGTATCCTACTGTAAATTAGTAAGGATATTAGAAGTACTGAGGAGTTTCTGTTCTATATAAAGTTACAAGGACACAGACTGAGTTATACAGGAACTCTGGGTACCACTCATATATTATAAGGATAATGTATCCCTACTGTAAATTATAGGATTTAGAAGTCCCTGAGAGTTCTTGACCATATATAGAAGACAGAGATTATACAGGTCCGAGGAACTTGGAGTACCACTTTAATACTATAAGCAAGTAAATACATATTTACCAGCAAACATAATTCTGATTTTCTTGTGGCGGTTTCTGGTCCATTAATGAATGAAGGAGGTGGTTCTCTGACTTCGACAAACTTTTGGGTGAAAGTTGAAGCATTTGGGAAGAGTTAAGTTACTAACTATCTGCCTACAGTATACCACCACCCACTGTGTCCTCACATGTCCATGTAAATACTGTTTTGAAGTGGTCATTATTTGAAATGAATGATGATTTTTTCCCACTTCACAGGATAAATTCTCACACACGGAATGAATGTTGAGTCACGGAACATGTATATGTGGTGGGAAAATTTACTGTCATGTTATTTGCCATTTACGGACATTGTATAAAAACTTTCCTTTAATGGTCCGGCTCAGAACTAACTATGGTTAGGCTCTCTCAACCTTTTTCCCTTACCCAATGCAAAAAATACAGTTTCCACGTGTGGAATTTACACCCATTAGGGTTCTTGAATTTTTTTTTTTTTTACCTTTGAACGGTCAAAAGGAAAGACACTGTTAAAGTTTTATTGAGGAAAACGGAGATCTCCTTTAATTTAAACCATGTTCCATTGTCTAACTAGTGTACAACTCAAGTGACCACAGCCTGGATACTTACACTATTTTTGTTACAGAATCTTTCTTGGGTATTGGTCTAACAGTATCTCCCCAGCAATAGTCAAAGGAACAAGAGAAGGGAAAATTAATTGTTTCGCTGGCCTGCTTATGTTAACATAAAAACCTACCCCTGAAAGCAGATTCGTTTTAAATTCTCGACAATGTATCATCTAGAACTTTTTCTTATCTATGCATCTACTGGTTTATTTTCCAATATTGTTTATAGAAACAGTCCAAGTGTAACCCATCCACCGCGGGCCATACCCAGGCTCTGTGCAATATAAATTGTAGGTCTTTACACATAATTCCAGCGCCTTACATTCATAAAGGAAGCCGAACACCTTAAAAGGTTTCAAAACTATGTATTTCATGTCATGGGAGTGACACACGCACATTCTCCACTCGTCTTGTAGTATCCTTAAATCCGGGAATGTTCTAAACAGTAATATCTGCATCAATTGGCTATTGTGATTGAAACATGCTCATTTGATCGAGCGACTGATCACCCAAGCGGGCAAGACCATAGTTGGACACTAATTAGGGGCCCTGCTATCCGTCAGTCATTATGAGAGATGGGACTAATACCGAACTACAAACCCGAGTTTGGACCCAATTTAATAGTTCGCGACAAACTCGAACTCTTTAAACTTCCCGAAATACAAACTAGTTTTGGTGTTATCGAACCTAAACCATCGAATGTATCATTCAGTAACGCTCAAATGTATTGTTCCGCTAATCCTTGTAATGGCCTTCAGTCCCCACCCCATGACCTTTACATTCACTAAACCCTTCAAATGTCTGTCGCTAACCCTCGAATGTAATCAGTTCCTTCGGTCACTCTTGACTGTATCGTTCAGTGATCTCGAATTGTAGCACAAATCAAATTGAAAATGCCCAAACAAAGGAAGTGTCTTTTTTTGTTTTTTTTGTAACAAGTTTTGGTGACAGATTAGTGACATGTTCCCCAGACCATTTCCAGGTTCCCGAGCCATTACAGTAGTACCATTGGTTAATTTATCTGTAAGTTCTAGATGTGCGAAGCAAACGAACTTTAAGTAAAGTTTGTCCATCTCTATAGTCTATGTATTACGTATCAAACATGTAACATAACAGTATTGGTCCCTCCCCACCCCCCCCCCCACCCTCAGCTATAGTCTCACCATACTTACCTTTCCCTCTGCCACTCATGGGTGGGAAGAGATATTTACCCTTAAATTGGCTCTTAAAAATAAAAACGTGACTTGTCAGTTATCTGGCCCACAACCCAAGCTATTTGTACCAGTTTATTAATATGTAGTCTACCAAGATATTTAATTAAAACCTTTTGTTGCTTTGGCCAAGATGGACTGGCGTGTCCTCCCTCCTTCAATGGCTTGAGCCATGTGCAGAGAGTCATCAGATGAAAACAGACATCAGTTATTGGTTGTGATTGCCAACAGTCACAGCCTTCTGATTTAAGTGGAGTAGCAAGCTTACTCCAAAATGGAGACAATAATCAATCCTTAATATTGGTAGGGATGCAGGTAATTAGTACAAAATATCTTAATGTGTTAAAGGGGACATGTCCTTTAAATTACAAACCAATGAAACTTGTCACTTTGGATTGTTGGCGTGGTTCAGCCAGAGCCTCCCGCGGCAACGGGGGGGGTCCAGGTTGGTTAAGCTCGGACAGTCTTTGGGGTGGAGAAGATGACATGAAAGTGGAAAGGGCATTTTCATTATGGCAGGTCCATGAGGCAATGCTGCAGTTTAAGGCAGTTCACTTCATTCTATTGGTCCTTTTTCTTTTATTCCTCGATAAAACAGACACAATGTATAACAGATGTCGTCCATCTTACGTCTCTTGAAGATAAAAAATGACGTAAGCTTGGGACCGGTTCCTTATTAGCCGTCTCCCGTTATTCGCCCTACAGTTTGTGGGGGTGATGGGGGGTATAATAATTTGCAATCTCTGAAAGGGTCGTCGGACCGTAAATGAACATGTCAATTGTGTCTTTAAAACTCGTGTAAAAAAACCTTCTAAAGCTGGGTCACACGATACAATTAAATTTGGCACAACTGACAGGCAGTGGCAGTGTTTTGGACGGTCAGGGCGCATTATTGTATGGCAGTCCGACCTGTCCCGAATCGGATATAAAAGACACAATCGGACGGGTCGGAAAACAATGATCCGCTCGTTCCGGCTCTCTATAGGACCGCCGCCATCGTTAATGGCTAACTGTGTCGGAGGAGGGCGACCGGTTGGAGCTCAAACGCGTTGGTTCAGGAGTGAAGATGATAGTGGTTTGTACCAGCTTAATGCATGTGTTAAGGAGACAAATAACGGGCCTTCCTATAACTCGCCCGACACCAACTATCCCCAGGACTGTCACAGACCTGCGAAAAGACTTCCAATATAGGATCACTGAAACAATCCGTTTTTCCCTTCTCTGCTGATACGTGATTACTAACACTAACGACTGTATCCATCATCTGGTTGGTCGGGATAGGACGGAAAATTTGAGCCTAGTCTCGGGTTCCCTTGCACAGTAGTCGTGTAAAGAGTACGCCGACAAATTGCCCTAATGGCACGACTAGTATCGGACAAAACGGCCGTGCATACATATGTGCGTCACGGGTCGCCCCCGCTACTGCACGTGTGTGTATGAAGCTTAAGCCGAATAAAAAGGAACAATCTACCCGTTATGGTTACAAACCCCTTTCATTCATATGGGAGGAGCAATTAAAAAGGTCTAAACGTTATTCAAAACCGATAAACGGATTATATATATTCCGTTTCTTATTGTACATCGTTAACCCAGAATTGCCTGCGTCGGACCGTATAAGGACACAAAAATAAGTGGGACCGGCCTTGACAATTAGGTTTAAATTAGATTTGTTGAATTATAGCTCTGCACGAAACATAGGAAGAGGAGAGAGGAGACGCCTTAAATAGTCGTTAGAATTAAAAGTATGAGATCAGATTAAAGGATTTCACATTCAAAAGGGGATTTTTAACATTTGTGGGCCAGGTATCTGTAACAACAAATACAACAAACGTTAAGGATTAAATCCCCTGTAATGTGCTACCTACATAACACAGGATTAACTGCTTCAGAATACCATTGTCTTCCCATTCCACATTTGTGTTTTGTCCTGTGTATGTACAGGTGAGTTGTATGTTTTACATTGCCAACCCTTCCCGACAATAGCAGGCCTGATAGGCTGTCAGACGGTTTATGACATCCACTACACTGGAGGCAATGATGTCACAAGGTGTCTCCGTGAAGGACATATTGGTTGGGGTGCTGTAAGGCTCAAGCTCGTTCCTTATTGGGATGAGTATGAAGGTGGAGTCTGTCAGTCAGACCTTAGATGATGCGTATAAAAGATACAACCTAAGCTGGAACACCACAGAACGATTTACAGCCCGATACTGTAGAGAGCATCCACTTGATCATGTACTGTGTTGTACCAGCTTAAAGGCCCATGCTTATTATCTAGTATGGCTGCTTACACACCAGCCATTTGACCCAAAATTTTTGTTGGATAGGGCCAAAATATCAGAGTGGTTTTGAAACCATTGTGTGGATGTTTTTTCTGCACATCGGACACCAATTTTTGCGTCAGACAAGGCAGAAATTGTGCCAAGATTAATGTTATTTCGAGCCTGCCGTAAGTTAGTTTTTTAGAGTTTATTTTTTCATTCTTTACTTAACAGGGAGATTCCAATAAAAGTCTTAGCGTTTAAAATGGTGCTAATTTGCCACAACAATCAGATCTTATTTATCATTTGAATGAAAATGAAAGCTAAGATCTGATTGGTGGTGGCAAACTTAGCACCATTTAACGATAAAGAAACTTTATTGAATCTCCCTGTTAATTATTTTTATACGTAATTTATATACGCAACATAATAACGTGATGTAATGTGATATATAAGTACATAATATAATATGATAAATGCATAGTAACAAGATATGATATATTATAAATATGAGATATGTGAATGATATGATGTTACATACCAACAAATAAGAAAGTTTGATTATCATTATGATAAAGGTGGTGATATAAATAATACGTCCAATATATATACATAATAGAAACTGCATACCTAACATGATATGAATATATATATATGAGTATCGGTGTGAAAGGGAGAGACACAAACCAAAGACAACGGGGAGGGACTAGGAAGAAAGGGCGAGGGGGAGAAGAGACGTGGGAAGAGGAGAGACAGAAGTAGAAGATGATACGGTATAACAGAAGAGGAGCTATTATTTATAGAGAGAGGAGAGAGGTAAAGATAGGAGAGGACGGAAGAGAACAGACGGGAGGGGGATGTGGGAGAAGATGAGAGAGTATATGATTATACATTAATACTGTCTTATGATATATATATATATATATGTGGATGACACCTGGGTTTGTTGTTAAAAATATCCTTTACCAGAAGGAAGTAAAGCTTTCACAGAAAAACATTATAGGCGGTAGATACCAACATCAAATTTACAAGGGGAAGATACAAAACAACAAAAGGTCTGTTCTTGGAATGCTTGGTAGAAGGTTAAGGAGCCACACCGGTAAACTGGCATAGGGGATTACAGAAAACCAACACACTAAGATCAGTAGTTGATTTGTTGACTCCCACCCACCCTTTAGATCACAAGTGGGGGTCATCAGAACCCTGCAAAACAGAGCCGAGAAAAATCCCACTAGGACCACAAGGCCGAAAGGCGTTAAAGAAACTGAAACATCTCAAGGAGCCTTAATACCTTGTGGATATCAGACGGGCCTTGTCAAAAGATAGTAAGTAGAAGGAAAGAAACCAACACGAATACTAAACAGCGAAGGGGGAAAGCCAAGAACGGGTAGAAAGAACATGGGTCTTCCCATATGTAGCAGGGGTCTCGAAAGATACCCAATTAACCCGAAATACACAAGAAATATGACAATCATATACGCGGTGCAGTGAAGATGGTGACATCATTATATCAGTGCAGTGGCAGTGAAGAGTATGCTCTGATTTGTATGTGGGGAGACTCCAAATACAGCAACTGCATCAACGTATGGGCCCAGCAAAGAAGAGCCAATTCCTTCTGGTCAGGACTCAGCCTGTGTATCTGCATCTTACGGATCTTACAAGGACATACTTTGAAGTAGGATTGTGATGTAACTATATGGCAAAGGAAATCGTGACTGGTAAAAAAAGAGGTGGTAAAGGGACGGCAATGGCCATTAGTGAAATAAAGACAATTTTGAAACCTATAAGCAGAATAGTAGAGGTGGGGGGGGGGTGCGACACCAAACTATCTGCCATTTGGTACAATGCGGGTGTTTGCCACTTTACTCCTGGGCGTTCCTATAACACCTCTTGCCACTTATTTCTAATCCACACCTTCTTAACAGCCTGGCTGTGATATGCTAATTGGATTTCAGTGGTACATTTAAGTGCCACAGGATTCTTGTACAGAACTAAACTTCAAGTCCAATTGATCGACATTGAATACAAACAGAGTACTACATAATATGATATTATGATAATATGGAACATGATATTTTTTAATATATATACAAGGATATAATAGACGTTGAGATATATGATATATCATTCTATATAATGAGGTGCATAATAGTATATGGCCTGACACGTAATTTATTATAACGTAAGACTGAACATAACGGAACATAATATGAAAAACATTGATACATAAGCTAATTTAATATAACTGTTTTTCACCCTGCCAGGACAGCATTTCCACTGATTACATAACAGCGTTCCAGGCAACCTTCACCTTCATCAGGACTGGAATGTTCATATTAGTGTGTTCGGAAATCTGTAGAGTTTCCTATTAGTTAAAAACGAACAAATCAAATAAAAAAAAAAGATCAGGTGTATTCCGGGTGACTCAAAGATGAAGTTATTCAGGGAACAGAACCGAGGGAAAAGGAGCAAGAAACGCAGAGCGGAATTTATACATTCCACGATGTGATGGGAGGCGACTCTCTGTGTGCCCAGTTAATAGGGATGATGAGGGACGAGACGTGGCGGGATGGAAAGGAGGTTTGGTGGGCGGACCAGGACGTGCAAAAGAGGTCTTCAAAATCAAAAAACATTTATGTTATTACAAGTGCGATTACTTGCCTTATTTTACCTGCCCAGTACCAAGAGTCGTTTTAGCTGGGTCTTCCGCAGGTCTGTACAATAGTGTCACATAGAAAAGGCAGACCCTAGTGGCCAAAAGATGGTAGGAAGGGAAAGTGGCTGATAAAGAAATTAAAAAGATTCTACCTAACACTGATTAAAAATCCGTATTTTATAATATATATAAAGTTGGGGTCCAACAAGATCTGGAAATCTAGCGTTATTCCCACCAGGTAAATATAACGACATGTTCTATGAGGCGATGGGGATATGGGGTGTGTCCATTAATATTAAGAGTGAGACTAGGGAGGGGAAGGGAACAGATTACTGTCTCGTTAATTATCCCTGCCTTTTGAAAGAAAGCTACTAAATCCTTAGTCCATGCCCTAATCATATCACGGACTAGACTCCTGAAACTACACGACCTGTATGGTACTATTACAACCGCCTGGCATACGCTTCAATCCATCCTCAACTCTGTGCCCGGCGGTCTCATTCATTTCTCTTTCTAGCTTCTATAATGCTATCCTCTCTGTCAGTCCCTCCA
This sequence comes from Hymenochirus boettgeri, assembly GCA_019447015.1. Classification (NCBI taxonomy): domain Eukaryota; kingdom Metazoa; phylum Chordata; class Amphibia; order Anura; family Pipidae; genus Hymenochirus; species Hymenochirus boettgeri. The sequence continues at coordinate 230,799 of JAACNH010000114.1, forward strand.
CTGGTTGCCCATCACGCAAAGGATCTATGTTCAAATGCTCTTACTATCTATTTTGTTTTTTTTTTTAACGCACTAATCCAAACACAAGCCCCTCATATCTATCAACTTATCGTATAAAGCCCACTATTCAACATAGCCCCCTCCAATATATCTAACCCTTAGGTCATCTAAAGCCATCTAGTCCAACACAGGCCGGCCTCGCATATATTCACCCATCCTATACGCACTATCACAACACAGTCCCTCCATAGATCTCTTGACTACAGGTTAAACCATCTCATAGTCTTAATTACAGTTTAGACCATATCAAAGTCTTGACTACAGGTTAAACCATCTCATAGTCTTAATTACAGTTTAGACCGTCTTATAGTCTTGACTACAGGTTAAACCATCTCATAGTCTTAATTACAGTTTAGACCTTATAGTCTTGACTACAGGTTAAACCATCTCATAGTCTTAATTACAGTTTAGACCGTCTTATAGTCTTGACTACATGTTAAAAAACAATCTCAATAGTCTTGACTTTAAACGGGTTGTTCGACATCATATCTACAGGTAGACTCTCATCTTGACTTAAGGTTAAACCATCTCATAGTCTTTAAATCTATAGTTATTATAGACCTGTCTTATAGTCTTGACTACAGGTTAAACCATCTCATGTATTACAGTTTAGACCTTCTTATAGTCTTGACTACAGGTTAAACCATCTCATATTCTAATTACAGTTTAGACGTCTATAGTCTTGACTACAGTTAAACCATCTCATAGTCTTAATTACAGTTTAGGACGTCTTTCAAAGTCTTGACTACAGGTTAAACCATCTCATAGTCTTAATTACAGTTTAGACCGTCTTATAGTCTTGACTACATGTTAAACCATCCCATAGTCTTAATTACAGTTTAGACCGTCTTATAGTCTTGACTACAGGTTAAAACCATCTCATAGTCTTAATTACAGTTTAGACCGTCTTATAGTCTTGACTATGTTAGTTCAAAGCATCATAAGACGGTCTAAACTTGTAATTAAGACAGTATGAGAGTGTATTTAACCTGTAGTCAAGACTATAAGACGGTCTAAAAATGTAATTAAGACTATGAGATGGTTTAACCGTAGTCAAGACTATAAGACGGTCTAAACTGTAAATAGACTATGAGATGGTGTAACCCATAGTCAAGACTATAAGACGGTCTAAACTGTAATAAGACTATGAGATGGTTTAACCCGTAGTCAAGACATAAGACTATAAGTCTAAACGTAATTAAGACTATGAGTGGTTTTAACCTGTAGTCAAGACTATAAGACGCTTGGTCTATAACTGTAATTAAGACTATGGGTCAATGGTGACTTAATGGTTTAACATGTAGTCAAGACTATAAGACGGTCTAAACTGTAATTAAGACTATGAGATGGTTTAACCTGTAGTCAAGACTATAAGGTCTAAATGTTAATATAAGACTTGAGATGGTTTTATTTAACCTTAGTCAAGACTTACATATAAGTTTCTTTTTGAAGGTCTAAACTGTAATTAAGACTATGAGATGGTTTAACCTGTAGTCAAGACTTTGATATGGCCTAAACTGTAATAAGCTATGAGATGGTTTAACCTGTAGTCAAGACTATAAGAACGGTCTAAACGTAATAAGATAGAGATGGTTTAACCTGTAGTCAAGACTATAAGACGATCTAAAACTGTAATTAAGACTATGAGATGGTTTAACCTGTAGTCAAGACTATAAGACGGTCTAAACTGTAATTAAGACTAGAGATGGTTTAACCTGTAGTCAAGACTATGAGATGGTTTAACCCGTAGTCAAGACTATGAGATGTTCTAACCCGTAGTCAAGACTATGAGATGTTCTAACCCGTAGTCAAGACTATGAGATGGTTTAACCCGTAGTCAAGACTATGAGATGTTCTAACCCGCAGTCAAGACTATGAGATGTTCTAACCCATAGTCAAGACTATGAGATGTTCTAACCCGTAGTCAAGACTATGAGATGGTTTAACCCGTAGTCAAGACTATGAGATGTTCTAACCCGTAGTCAAGACTATGAGATGTTCTAACCTGTAGTCAAGACTATGAGATGTTCTAACCCGTAGTCAAGACTATGAGATGGTTTAACCTGTAGTCAAGACTATGAGATGTTCTAACCCGTAGTCAAGACTATGAGATGTTCTAACCCGTAGTCAAGACTATGGCATGATGTAAACTGCAGCCAATACTATGAGATGGTCTATACAGTAATGAGAGAGATGTAGTGAACAGATGAAGCTTTGTTTACCTTTTCCATGAAATCTCAATTGTTCAACGTTCATAAAGAAGTCAAACTTTCCACACAGTGAATTTGCTCACAGGCCTTTATTTTCCCCTAAAACTCCATGAACTAGTTGGTCTGTTCACCTATCGACACTATTAAATGGCATGAGCAACGGAAGAGATTACTAAAGCCCTGTCAAAAGCTTTAATTAAAGGTCTAATAATGAGAAGTAAAGCCTGTTCCCGTCCTTCGTTTAAAGGATAACGAACATTCACATGTATTGTTTAAAAACAAAATCTCATTCTTTGGACACAGGGGCAAGACCCGACCTCGGCTTAGGACATAAAATGGAAGAAATATAAATTTTCTTAAACTGGAGTTTAGTGACTAGAGATGGGCGAACTTCCAAAGTTCGGTCCGTTTTCGAAACTTTCGAACTATATGGAGTTCGAAAACGGACCCATTAAAGTCAATGGGAGTCAAATAGTTTGAAAAGTTCTAATGAAATACAATTAAAATATCATATGTAACTTAATGGAAATGGCTGTGGGACCTGGGAAATGTGTCGGGAACAGTTCAATATCCAGGACTTTCCAAAACTCGATTTTACTCTCACTCTCGATATTTGCGCCTAGATACCATGGTACATTTTCTACGGATTCGATGCTCGCGTATAGGTTTCAATGGACCCTTTACTCGCGGAATCGCGTTCCACGCCTAGATACCATGTACATTTTACTCACGGATTTGATGCTCGCGTATAGGTTTCAATGGACCCTTTACTGCGGATTCGCGTTCACGCCTAGATACATGGACATTTTACTCGCGGATTCGATGCTCGCGTATAGGTTTCAAATGGACCCTTTATTCGCGGATTCGCGCGACGCCTAGATACCATGTACATTTTACTCACGGATTCGATGCTCGTGTATAAGTTTAATGGGACCCTTTACTGGCGGATTCGCGTTCACGCCTAGATAACATGTACATTTTACTCACGGATTCGATGCTCGCGTATAGGTTTCAATGGACCCTTTACTGGCGGATTCGCGTTCACGCCTAGATACAATGTACATTTTACTACGGATTCGATCGTTCGCATATAGGTTTCAATTGACCCTTTACTCGCGGATTCGCGTTCACGCCTAGATACTATGGCATTTTACTCGCGGATTCGATGCTCGCGGATAGTTTCAAGGACCCTTTACTCGCGGATTCGCGTTCACGCCTAGGATACTATGGACAGTTTTTACCTGCGGAATCGATGCGCGCGTAGTAGGTTACAATGGACCCTTTATCGCGGTTCGGTTCACGCCTAGAACCATGGACTTTACTCGCGATTCAATGCTCGGTAGAGGTATAATAGACATTTTACTCGTGGATTCGATGCTCGGTATAGGCTTTAAGGACACTTACTCGTAGATTCGATGGTTTGCGCCTAGATACCATGGACATTTACTCGCGGATTCGATGTCGCGGTATAGGCTAAATGGACACTTTTACTCATAGATTCGATGGTTTGCGCCTAGAACCATGGAAATTTTACTCGCGGATTCGATGCCGCGTATAGGTTTCGTGGACCCTTTACTCGCGGGGATTCGATATTCGACGGTTCGAACATTCGATATTTAGCAAAAAGTCCGAAAATATCGAAAATCCGTCTGGGATAGTTCGAGAAGTCCAATTTGTTCGAATAGTTCGAATCGACCTCGGGTTCGAGTCCATCTCTATTAGTGACAATTTAACCCTCGTTCAGAGAATCAGTGAGGTTCGGTGATTGATCACTAGAAAAAAAAGCATCCTATCAGTACTTAATGGTGTCCAGTTGTCCAATTTCAGCACGCGATAAACGTCTGCTTCATTCTGCAAGAGGTTTAGGTTCTAGAATTACTGTGTTTGCCATAGGAATCTGGAGTGTCATCGGAAGGCGAGGGAATGGCTGGTTAATTCTAAGCACCTAGTAATATTTTGCCTCTAGCAGTCTATTTACTTCTCTTTGAAGGTTTTCTTTCCTTCTCTTCCAAATGAATGGTTACAAAGAAACCAAGTGAAGAGATAAGAGAGCTCTGCACACATTATGATTGGTGTAATAGAATGATCTTAATTTAAATAGGAAAACCCTCCTAAGAAAGGGTTATTAAAATTCCCCACCCCCCATAATTATTAAAACCAGGTTTGCATCTGAATGAATGACAAGAATTGGAAATGCAAATACTGAAGTAACACACAAAGGAGCAAAACCAATGCATGAAAAATAGCTGTTGTAACCTATAAATACAGCCACACTGTTAATCCAAAGATGAGTGGCTATATCATTGGCATCCTCCCCACAAAAAGGGGCTATGAACCTTAAAATTTTGGATAGAGATGCCAACATCTGGTTCATACCAAGAAATCTGCCCACTCGTGTTTTAGTGCAATAAAAGAGGACCAGAAGGCTGAAATGCACTACTTTTTACACAAACACTCATGTAGAGCTATATAAGTCATATAAGGATATTAGAAGTCCCATATAAAGGACATGACACAGACAGACATGGATACAGGGAAGTGTACCACTCATGTATTATAAGGGATAATGTATCCCCTACTGTAAATTATAAGATATTAGAAGTCACTGAGGAGTTCTGGTCTATATAAAGGTACAAGGACACAGACTGATGTATACAGGGAAACTCTGGGTACCACTCATAGAATTGTATTAAAGGATTAATGTATCCCCTATGTAAATTATAAGGATATTAGAAAGTCACTGCAGGAGTTCTGTGTCTATATAAAGGACAAGGCACACCGAATGAGTATACAGGGAACTCTGGGTACCACTCATGTATTATAAGGGGATAATGATCCCCTACTGTAAATTATAAGGATATTAGAAGTCACTGAGGAGTTCTGGTCCATATAAAGATACAAGGACCACAGATTGAGTTATACAGGGAACTCTGGGTACACTCATGTAATTATAAGGGATAATGTACTCCCTACCTTAAATTATAAGGATATTGAAGTCATGAGGAGTCTGTGTCTATATAAAGGTACAAGGCACAGGACTGAGCTTATACAGGGAACTCTGGGTACCACTCATGGATTAAGGGATAATGTATCCCCTACTGTACACTTATAAGGATATTAGAAGTCACTGAGGAGTTCTGTGTCCAAAAAGATCAAGGACACAGATTGAGTTATACAGGGAATCGGGGTACCACTCATGTATATTAAGGGATAAGTATCCCCTACTGTAAATTATAAGGATATTAGAGTCATGAGGAGTTCTGTGTCCATATAAAGGGACAAGGACACAGACTGAGGTATACAGGGAAATCTGGGACCAACTCAGTATTATAAGGGATAATGATCCTCTACTATTAAATTATAAGGATAAGAAGTCATGAGGAGTTCTGGTCTATATAAAGGTACAAGGACACAGACTGAGTTATACAGGGAATCTGGGTACCACTCATGTATTATAAGGGTAATGTATCCCCTACTGTAAATTATAAGGATATTAGAAGTCATGAGGAGTTCTGTGTCCATATAAAGATACAAGGACACAGATTGAGTATACAGGGAACATCTGGGTACACTCATAATTATAAGGATATGAGTCCCTACTGTAAATTATAAGGATATTAGAAGTCACGAGGAGTTCTGTGACCATATAAAGTACAAGGACACCGGACTGAGTTTACAGGGGAAATCTGGGTACCACTCTGTATTATAAAGGATAATGTATCCTACTGTAAATTATAAGGATATTAGAAGTCACTGAGGAGTTCTGTGTCTATATAAAGGTACAAGGACACAGACTGAGTTATACAGGGAACTCTGGGTACCACTCATATATTATAAAGGATAATGGTATCCCTACTGTAAATTATAAGGATATAGAAGTCCCTGAGGAGTTCTGTGACCATATATAGAAGGAAGGAGGAGTTATACAGGTCCGGGGAACTGTGAGTACCACTTAATCCTATAAAGCAAGTTAATACATAGTCTACAGACAAACTAAATTCTGATGTTCTGTGGGTTCTGGCCATTAATGATTAAGTGAGGTGGTTCTTCTGACATTGGACAAACTTTGGGTGAAAGTTGAAGCATTGGGCAGGTAAGTTACTAAGATATCTGCTACAGATACCACCCACGGTGCTCACATCCAGTAAATACTGTTGTAGTGTCCATTATTAGAAATGAATGATGATTTTTTCCCACTTCAAGGATAAACTCACACACGGATAATGGGTGGTCACGGAACATGTAGTTTGGTGGGAAAATTTACTGTCATTTATTTTGCCATTTACGGACATTGTATAAAAACTTCCTTTAATGGGTCCGGCCTCAGACAAAACTATGTTAGGTCTCTCAACTTTTTCCCTTACCCAATGAACAAATACAGTTTCCACGTGTGGAATTTTACCCCATTAGGGTTCTGATTTTCTTTTTTTACCTTTGAAGGGTACGGAAAAAGACGACTGTTAAAGTTTATTAGAGGAAAACGGAGATCTCCTTTAATTTTAAACCATGTTCCATGTCTCTAAACTAGTGTAAAAACTTCAGTGGACCACAGCCTGGATACATTACATATTTGTTACAGAATTTTTCTTGGGTAATGGGAACAGTATTCTCCCAAAGCAATAAGCTCAAAGGAAACAAGAGAAAGGGAAAATTAATGGTTTCGGCTGGCTGCTTAGTTAAACATAAAAACATACCCTGAAAGAGATTCGTTTAAATTCTAGCGACAATGTATCATCCTAGAACTATTTCTTTCTAGCATTCTACTGGGTTTATTTTCCAATATTGTTTTATAGGACAACAAGCGCAGTGTAACCCACACGCGGCGGGCATACCCAGGCTCGGCAAATTCAAATTTTGCGTCTTACACATACTTCAGCCCTATACATTAATAAAGAAAGCCAAGCAACCTTAAAAAAAGGTTAAACTTATGTATATTCATGTGCATGTTTAGGTGGAACACGGCACACCTACCACTACGGTATTGTAGTATCCTTAAATTCCTGGGATGTTTCTAAACAGTTAATCATCTGCATTTCATGTGCTATTGGGTGATTGAAACATGCTCAGTTTGTCTCGAGGGACTGATCACCAGCGGGCAAGGACCATATTGGACACTATTAGGGGCCCTGCATATCCGCATCATATTAGGAGATGGACTTAATACCGAACTCAAACCGCAGTTGACCCGAACTTTAATATTCGGACAAATCGAACTCTTTGAATTCCCGAAATACAAAACTAGTTTGGTTTTTGACTCAAACATCGAATGTATATCGTAAACGCTCAAATGTATTGTCGCTAATCCTTGTCAATGTTCCTGCAGCCAACCATGACCTGATCATTCGTAACCTCAAATGGCTGTTCCCGCTACCCCACTCGAATGGTATCAGTTCCTCGGTCACTTTGACTGATCGTTTCAGTGTCCCGAATGTAGCAACAATCAACTGTGAAAACCCACCCAAGGAAGGTGTTTAAACAAGTTTTGGTGCAGACAGAGTGAGCATGTTCCCGACCATTTCCCGGTCCAAGCCATTTACAGTAAGTCCATTTGGTATTTATCGTAAGTTCTATATTCCGAAGCAAACCGAACTTAGAATAGTTTGTCCATCTCTAGTCCGATATTGTAGTTACGTACAAACATCAAAACCAGTCTGGTCCCTCCCCCAGCTTAGTCTCACAATACTGTACCTTTCTCCTATGCATCCGGAGAAGAATATTACTCTTAAATTTGGCCTTTAAAATAAAAACTGTGACTTGTCAGTTATCTGCCCACAACCCCAACTGGTATTTTACCAGTTTATTACATGTATTTCTAACAGATATTAATAAACATGTTGGTTGCTTATGGCGAAGATGGCTGCCTCCTCCCTCCTCTCAATGAGTGGAGCGATGTGCAGAGGATGTCATTCAGATGAAACGACATCAGTTATTGGCTTGTGATGCCAAACAGTCACAGCCTTGTTAAGGGAGTAGCCAGTCTTACTCCAAATGGAGAGAAATGATAATACTTAAATATCTGTTAGGGAGCAGTACTCAGTACAAAATATATAATGTTTTAAGAGTGTGAACATGTCCTTTAATTCAACTCAATGAAATGTTCACTTTGGGATTGTGGCTGTGGTACAGCAGAGCCTCGCCTTGCCCGGGGGGTCCAGGTTTTTAAAGCTCTGACAGTCTTGGGTGTGGATGGAGAAGTGACATGGAAGTGGAAAGGGCATTTTCCATAGGCATGGTTTCCATGAGTGCACTGCTGCAATGGTTAAGGTCAGTCACTCATTTATTTGGTTCCTGTTCTTTTATCCTCGTACAACACAGACACAATGTAACAGATTGTATCCATCTTACAGTCTCTGACGTTAAAAACGACGGTATAAGTTGAGACACCGGTTCTTATTAGCCGCCGGTTAGTCGCTAACAGTTTGGGGGGGTAAATACTAATTGATTCATTAAAGGGTCCGTTGAGAAGTTAAAAATGTCAATTTGTGTCTTTAAAACCTGTAAAAAAAACCTTCTAAAGCTGGGTACCACGATACAATCTAATTGGCACAAACTGACCGGCATTTAGTGTTTTGGACGGTGCAGGCGAGGCCATATTGTATGGAAGCTCGACCTGTTCCGAATGGATAAAAGCACAAATCGGAACGAGTCCGGAAAACCATGACGATCGAGTTGGCTCTCTATAGACCGCGCCGCCACGTTCTGGGCTAATGTCGGAATGACGGCGACCGGTGGAAGACTCAAAGGTGGTCAGGAGGAAAGATTGCATAGGTGTACCTAGTTAAGATGTTAATGAGACAGATAACGGGAATTCCCTAATATAGCGCCCGCACAACTAATCCCAGGACTGTCACAAGACTGGCAAGATGCCAATAATATGATCCACTTGAAACAATCCGTTTTCCCTTCTCTGTGATACGTGATACTACCACCTACGACTGGTATCCAGGCATTTGGTTGGTCGGGAAGACGGAAAATTTGCCAGTTCGGACTCCCTACAGTAATCGTCGAAAGACCGGACCGACAAATTGCCCCATACATGGCACGACTCAGTCGGACAAAACGGCCGTTTGCATACATATTGTGCGTCACGGGTCAGCCCCGATACTGAACGTGTTGTAGAAGCTAAGCCAAGAAAATAACAATCTACCCCGTATGTTTACAAAACCCCCCTTTCCTTCATATGGGTAGGAGCTATAAACAGGTCTAAACGATTTATTTCAAAACCGATAAAAGGTATTATATATTCCGTTTTATGCTATCGTACCAGAATTTCCTGCACTGTCGGACCTATAAGGAACAAACAAACTAAGGGGGACGGCTTGACAATTAACTGGTTTTAATAGAAATTTGTAAATAGCTCTGCACGAAACATAGGGACGAGGAGCCGCCTTTAAATAGTTCGTTAGAATTAAAAAGCTGAGATCAGATTAAGGCTTTCACATCAAAGGGGATTTTAAATTGTGGCGCAGGGATCTGGAACACATACAACCAAACGTAAGGATGTTAAATCCCGTAATGTGCTACCTACAAACACAGGAATTAAGTTCAGAATACCAATTGTCTGTCCCATTAACATGCTGGTTTGTCGGGATGTAGAAGGTCTTTTTATGTGTACAATTCGCAACCGCTTCCGAACAAAATAGCGGCCTTGGAAAGGGGCTGTCAGGACGGTTTTATGAACATCACTACACTGGAGGCAATGATTCACAAGGTTGTACTCCTGAAGGACATATGGTTGGGTGACTGTAAGGCTCAAGTCATCGTGTCCTATTGGGAGATCGTATGAAGGGGAGTTGTCAGATGAGATGATGGTATAAAAGATACACCCTTAAGCTGGAACACACACGTTAAACGATACAGACGATAACTGTCGGATCCCGATCATTACGTGTGTGTACCCGCTTTAGCCATGCTATTTATCATGATGGATGCTTACCACACCATCATTTGACCCCAAATTTTGTTGATAGGGCCCAGAAAATCAGAGGTGAGTTTGAAACAAGTGGTGGCTGTTCTCACACGGAACCAATTTTTGATACAAACGCAGAACAAATTGTGCCAGATAATGTATTCGCGCCGTCGTAGGTTTTTAGAGTTATTTTTTGGTCATGGCTGATTATTTCAGCTTTTGGTTATTGTCTTCTAAAAATTCGTATCTTGTATTATTTTAATTTGTGACTTTTCCCCCCCACTCCGATTCTTTTCCCCCTTGCCCCCTGCCCTCCTCCTCTCTCTGATGTGGTTGGGGGCAAATCAGCCCCCCCTTTTCCCCGCTACCCGACCCTTATTGTGACTCTCCCTGTTAATCTTTTCCCGACTTAGTCTCTCGCCCCCATCCCTCACCGTGCTGTCCTGGCTCCTCCCTCCTACAGGTTAAACCATCTCATAGTCTTAATTACAGTTTAGACCGTCTCATATTATTGACTACAGTTTACGACACTGCCTATTCTTGGCTACTGTTTAGCCTTCTCTTAAGGTGCCAATAAACTACAATAGGTAATTGTGATGGTAACACCGGCCGGTACTTTGATAGAAAGACATACAGTGTTAATTGTACATACAATTTGGCGATTATTGTGTAATGTCCTCTATTGTGAGGTTACATTACATTTACATTTAATTGGAACTTCAAAAGATACTGCAATAATTTAACCGATCACGTTTTTCTTACTTTCCGATCATAATTACAATCGATATTACTATTTAGCGTCGTTTAAAAAGGTTTGAAAAATTTACAATATTTGAGCCAATCAATGGAAATATCTCACATGTCGGATTGATTGTAATATCGGCCCAGTGTATGGGCAGCTTTAATAATTTTGATAACAGTTAAGACCATCTTATAATCTTTATTACAGTTTAGACCATCTCGTAGTCTAGACCATTTCCTTACTAAATAAGAAGGAACAAATTTAATGAAATATGCTCAGGAATCAAACACAATTGAAAACACATAAACGAGGGCACCCCCAGACCACAGTACAAACCTCAGACCATGTACTTATCCATCCAAAGGTAAGTCAGCGTGGAGGGCCCATGACTAACAGTAAACTGTGTAGTTGCAAGGTCCAGTTGGGAATGTAGCCATACAAGTAATGAATAGCATTAAACTTCAATTACATATTGGGGATGCCACTGGTTTCATGAGGAAGCAAAAGATGATGGTCTGTAGAACTCCACCAACAGAACTTTTGTCTGGTAAGTGCTTACATGTACCTTTGGATGGAAGAACATGTATGTGCACACAGAACTATGTCATGTAGACCTTTAGCTTCTCCAATCCCAGCCAACAGCAGTAGTCCTAGTCTATTCTCAGCAAGCGGACGGCAGTTGGAATCTTTCACTTTTTAAGGTGCTAAATACAGTTATTAGGGACAATATCCTTATAGTTCATTAATGGACAGGAAGGCGGCAATTTATCAGTCTGCGTTATGTGACAGAATCCGTCAGAAGTTTGTGGAAGGGATTTAAGAAAGAAATCTTTGTATTTTAACGTTTTTCTTTCCTCTTTGAAATGCTGGTAAAACATTAGATAAATAAATATAAGAGCACGGTAATTAGTGAAAGTTCCCTATCTTCATATATATAAATTATATATATATATATATATATATAAAATAATCTGTAATAACATCAATGTTTGTGTTAAGATGGATCAATGAAGTGGATAGGTTGAGGAAACCCCCTTATTTATCAGAGGCGATTGTTTGACCTTCTTGTGGGTGCCTGTAACTTTAAGAACCAAAGTTATAGTTTTAACAATGGGTAGCGGAAAACAGGGAATGCTGGGATATTCCTTTTCAGCAGAATGGCCTGGATTACCCTTATCTGTTTATACGAATAACCCATCATTTATTTTTATTTCCAAATACAGTGATGTATAACGTCTTAGCGTATTGTATATACAAAACATTATTTCTTTAATATATATGTATATATTTACTTTGTCTATATGAGGGATATATTTCTTGTTAAATAAACAGTAGATGATGAGAGAATCATTAGTTTTCTATTATTTCTAAACCGAGTCAGAATTAAATCCCATCCCGCCGATATGTTTAGTTGTCGGATAATTGGACGATCCTTTTTGTACTGGACACACGCACAATGGCTTCACTTTATCATTAATAAATGCCTGCCGACCAGGAACACAACAGGAATTGTGTAATCTTCAACTTTGCTGTATTGTTTCTTTTTTCACTTTTAACAACTATGGCCCTTATTTAAATCATAACCCCCCTAACCACGCCCCCTTCCCAAAACACTCCTTATCACCTTCGCGCGATACATTGTTTCACAATTATGCAACATTTTGCTGAAACGGGGGCAGATAAATTTGTCACTGCACAGATATCCCACGCGCAAGGTCACAAGGTGCTAAGGATGGATAAGAATCTGGCAGGAGTTAAAGGCACACTAACTATGGATGTGTGGCTACAAAGTATCTATTGTGTAGGATCTGCCATAGAGCATAATAAGGGGAAACATTTAAATGAAGGGCAACTAAACAATCCATCAGTGTTTCCCCTTCTACTAAAAGAAAATAGGGGGGAAATCAACCAAATAAAAGTTGTACAAAGAGAAATGGATCTTTGTTGCCTATTTGTCTGCAACAGTTTATTCTAAACGGACGTTCCCTGGGGCACCAGATAATCATTATCTAAATATATCACTGGGAAGAATAGAACGGGGCTGTGTAAAGGGCAACTAATCAGTAGAAACAGCTCAGAGGGTTTTAACAACAGGCGATTGTTCTGCTAATATTTCGATAACAAAACTGATATCCAAGTCAGGCATCAAATTTGATGCGATTGATGTACATTGGACAATCGTATTGTAGCTTGTATGGGCCCCTTTTAATCTCAGATATGCCATACTTCCCAACTCAAGTGTCCCCGTGTTTCACCCTATCCCTATTGATAGTGTATATTAGGTACCTGGATAGTGTCCCCGTGTTTCACCCTATCCCTATTGGTAGTATATATTAGGTACCTGGATAGTGTCCCTGTGTTTCACCCTATCCCTATTGATAGTGTATATTAGGTACCTGGAAACAAATACATGTGAAATGTTCGTTCTCTTTAAAACGAAGGACTGGGAACAGGCTTACATTCTCAGATTAGACTTAATAAGCTTTTGACAGGTGCTTTATTTAGTAATCTCTTCCGGTGGCTCATGCCATTTAAATAGTGTCGATCGGGGAACAGACCAACTAGTCATTGGAGTTTTAGGGGAAAAAGAAAAGGCCTGTGAGCAAATACGTGTGGAAAGTGTGAATTCTGATGAACGTTGACACATTGAGATGTAATGGAAAAGGTAAAACAACGCGTCATCTGTTCATACATCTCTCTCATTACTGTAGAGGGGACCATCTCATTAGTAATTGATTGCAGTTAATCATGGCCATAGTCTTGAATACGGGTTAGAACATCTCCTAGTCTGACACGGGGTTAGAAAAAAAACAAAAAAAAAACAAAAATAAGACATCTCATTAGTCTGACACAGGTTTAACCATCTCATAGTCTGACTCGGGTTAGAACAATCTCATAGTCTTGACTACAGGTTTAGTAAACATCTCATAGTCTGAGACGGGTTAGAAATCTCATAGTCTTGACTAGGGTTAAACCATATCATAGTCTTTGAATACGGGTTAGAGCATATCATTAGTCGTGACATATGGGTCTAGAACACTCTCATAGTCTTGGACGCGGGTTTAGAAACATCTCATAGTCTTGAATACGGGTTTTTGTTTAAACCATTTTTTTCTCATAGTCTTGGATACGGGGTTGTTTTAGAACATCTCATAGTCTTGAATACGGGTTAGAACATCTCATAGTTTGACTACGGGGGTAACCATCTCATAGTCTTGACTACAGGTAAACCATCTCATGTCTTAAATTACAGTTTAGGACCGTTTATAGCTTGACTACAGGTTAAAACCATCCATAGTCGTTAATTACAGTTTAGAGCGTCTTATAGTCTTGACTACAGGGTAAACATCTCATATCTTAATTACAGTTTGAGCCGTCTAAGTCTGACTACAGGTTAAAACCATCTCATAGTCTTAATTACAGTTTAGACCATATCAAAGTCTGGACTGACAGGTTAAACCATTCATCGTACTTATTACAGTTTAGACCTTCTTATAGTCTTGACTACAGGTAAACCATCTCAGTTTATTACAGTTTAGACTATAGGTCTTGACTACAGGTAAACCATCTCATAGTCTTAAATACAGTTTAGGGACCGTCTTATTAGTCTTGACTACATGTGAAACCATCCCATAGTCACCTCTTAATTACAGTGTAGAACGTCTTTATAGTCTTGACTACAGGTTTTTAAAACATCTCATAGTTCTTAATACAGTTAGACCGTCTATAGTTGACTACGTGTTTTTAAACCATCTCATAGTCTTAATTACAGTTTAGACCGTCTATAGTCTTGATATGGGTTTTTAAACCATCTCATAGTCTATGACAGTTTAGACCGTCTGATAAGTATTGACTACGGGTTTTAAACCCCTCATAGTTTCAATTACAGTTAGACCTCTATAGTATTGACTACAGGTTATATAAACCATCTCATGTTCTTAATTACAGTTAGACCGTCTTATTAGTCTGACTAACAGGTTAAAAACAATCTAATAGTCTTAATTTACAGTTTAGACCGTTCTCAGATTATGACTACATTTTACGACACTGCCTAGTCTTGGCTATGTATATTTAGCCTTTCTTTAAGCGTGCCAATAAACTGCAATAGGTAATGTGATGGTAACACCGGCCGGTACTTTGATAAAAGACGTACAGTGTTAATTTACACAATTTGGCGATTATTGTGTAATGTACTCTATTGTGAGGTTACATACATTTACATTTAATTGAACTTCAAAAAGATACTGCATAATTTAACCGATCCGTTTTTTTCTACTTTCCGATCATAATACAATCGCATATTTACATTACGTCGTTTTTAAAAAAGGTTTGAAAAATTTACAATATTGGAGCCAATCAAGGAAAATCTCACATGTCGATGATTGTAATATCGGCCCCGTGTAGGCAGCTTTTAATAATTTTGATAACAGTTAAAGACCATCTTATAATCGTTATTACAGTTAGACAATTTCTCGTTAGTTAGAAACATTTCCTTACTAATAGAAGGAACAAATTTACGAAATATTGCTCAGGAATCAAAACACAATAAACACAATAAACGAGGGCACCCCCAAACCACAGTACAAACCTCAGGACAATGTACTTATCCAATCCAAGGACAGTCAGGTGGAGGGCCATGACGAACAGTAAAACTGTGTAGTGGCAAGGTCCAGTGGGAATGTAGCCATACAAGTAATGAATAGCAATTAAACTTCAATTACATATTGGGGATGCCACTGGTTTCATGAGGACAAAGCAAAAGATGATTGGTCTGTAGAACTCCACCAACAGAACTTTGTCTGGGAAGTGATACATGTACCTTTGGATGAAGAACATGTATGTGCCACACCAGAACTATTTCATGTAGAACCTTTAGGCTCTCCAATCCCAGCCAAACAGCAGTAGTCCTAGGTCTATTCTCAGCAAGGCAACGGCAGTTGGGAATCTGTCACTTGTAAGTGCTAATACAGTATTAGGGACAATATCTTATAGTTCATAATGGACAGGGAAGGCGGCACTTTATCAGTCTGCATTTAGTGACAGCATCCGTCAGAAGAAGTTTGTGGAGGGGATTAAGAAAGAATCTTTGTATTTTAAACGTTTTCTTTCCTCTTTGGAAAATGCTGGTTATAAAACATTAATAAATAAATATAAGAGCATGGTAATTAGTGAAAGTTCCCTATGTTCAATATATAATTATTAATATATATAAAATAATCTGTAATAACATCAATGTTGTGTTAAGATGGATCAATGAAGGGGATAGGTTGGAGGAGGAAAACCCCCTTATTTATTCAGAGGCGATTGTGTGACCTGCTTGTGGGTGCCTGTAACTTTAAGAGCCAAAGTTATTAGTTTTAACAATGGGGTCGCGGAAAAAACAGGGGCTGCTGCGGATATTCCTTTTCAGCAGAACTGGCCTGGCATTACCCTTATATGTTTATACGAATAACCCATCATTATTTTTATTTCCCAATACAGTGATGTAAACGTCTTAGCGTATTGTATATACCAAAACATTATTTCGTTAAATATATGTAATTTTACTTTGTTATATGAGGTATTTAGTCTTGTTAAATAAAACAGTAGATGATGAGAGAATCATTAGTTTTCTATATTCTAAACCGAGTAAGAATTTTCGAAATCCATCCCGCGATATGTTTAGTGTCGGATAATTGGACGATCTTTTTTGTACGGGAACACACGCACAATGGCTTACTTATCATTAATAAATGCCTTGCCGACAGGAACACAACAGGAATTGGGTAATTTTCAAACTTTGCGTATTGTTTCTTTTGCACTTTTAACAACTATGGCCCTTCGTATTTAAATAATAACACCCCCTAACCCACGCCCTTCCCAAACACTTCCTATATCACCTTCGCGCGATAAACATGGTTTCACAATTATGCACATTTTGCTGAATACGGGGGCAGCATAAATTGTCACTGCCAAGCTATCCACGCGCAAGGTAACAACGGTGATAAGGATGGGATAAGAATTGGCTAGGAGTGTTAAAGGCAAATAAAAATGATGATGTGTGGCCTAAAGGATCTATTGTGTAGGAATCTGCATAGCGCATAATAAGGGGAAACATTTACAATGGAAGGGCAACTAAACAAGCCATCAGTGTTTCCCTCTACTAGAAAGAAAAATCAGGGGGAAATCAACCAAATAAAAGTGTACAAAGAGAATGGATCTTGTTGCCTATTCTGTTGCAACAGTTTATTCTAAACGGACGTTCCCTGGGGCACCAGATAAGAATTATCTAAATATATCACGGGAAGAATAGAAGGGGGGCTGTGGTGTTTAAAGGGCAACTAATCAGTAGACGAAACAGCTCAGAGGGTTTAACAACAGGCGATTGATTTCCTGCTATATTTACGATAACAAAACTGATATCCAAGTCAGGCATCAAATTGATGCGATGATGGTACATGCGACAATCGTTATATGTAGCTTGTATGGCCCCCTTTTAATCTCAGAATGCCATATCCCAACTCAAGTGTCCCGTTGTTACCCGTATCCCTATTTATTGATAGGTATATTAGGTACCGGATAGGTCCCGTGTTAAAACTTATCCCTAATGGCTAGTATATATTAGGTACCTGGATAGTGTCCTCTGTGTTTCACCCTATCCCTTATTGATAGTGTTATATTAGGTACCTGGATAGTTGTCCTGTTTCACACTATCCATATTGTAGTGGATATTAGGTACCTGGACAGGGTCCCGTGTCACCCTATCCCTATTTGATAGTGTATATTAGGTACTGGGATAGTGTCCCTGTGTTTTCACCCTATCCCTATTGATAGTATATATAGGTACCTGGATATTGTCCCGTCGTTTACACCCTATCCTATTGATAGTGTATATTAGGTAAGGATAGTGTACCAGTGGTTCACCCTTCCCTGCTGATAGTATATATTAGGTACATGGATAGTGTCCCAGGTGTTTCCACCCTACCCGATTGATAGTGAGTATAGTAGGTACATGGACATAGTGTCCTGTGTTTCACAATCCCATTGATCGGTATATTAGGTACCTGGAACAGGGTCCCCGTTGTTTCATCCATCCCTATTGTAGGTCTATAGGTACCTGGATACGTGTCCCTGTGTTTCACCCTTATCCCTATTGATAGTATATATTAGGTACCTAGATTGTCCCAGTGATTTCACCCTATCCCTATGGATAGTGTATATTAGGTACTGGATAGTGTCCCCGTGTTTCACCCTATCCCCCCCCCCCAATATTGATAGTGTATATTAGGTACATGGGACAGGTGTACCCCGGGTTTTACCCTAATTCCCCTATGATAGTGTATATTAGGTCCTGGGATAGTGCCCCGGGTTTCACCCACCCTATTGATAGTATATATTAGGTACCTGGAATAGTGTACCCCGTTTGTTTACCTATCCAATTGATAGTTGTATATTAGGTACCTGGATAGTGGTCCCTGTTGTTTCACCCTATCCCTATTGATAGTATATATTAGGTACCTGGATATGTCCCCGTTGGTTTCAACCTATCACTATTGATAGGTGTATATTAGGTACCTGATAGTTCCCCGTGTCACCCTATCCCTATGATAGTGTTATTAGGTACCTGGATCGTGCACGTGTTTCACCTATCCCTGTTGATAGTATTATTAGGTACTGGATAGTGTCCGTGTTGTCCACTATCCCTATGATGTGATATAGGTACTGGATATTGCCCTGGTTTGGTCTGCACCTATCCTATTGCTAGTGTATATTAGGTACTTGGATAGTGTCCCCGTGTTTCACCCTCTCCCTATTGATAGTGTATATTAGGTACGAATAGTGTCCCGTGTTTCACCCATCCCTATGTGGGTATATTGGGACCTGGATAGTGTCCGTGTTTCACCCCTATTCCATATTGAAGTGTATATTAGGTACCGGATAGTGTCCCCGTGTTTCACCCTATCCCTATTTGATAGGTATATTAGGACGGATCAGGGTCCCCGGTTTCACCCTATCCCCTATTGATAGTGCATTACGTTACCGGATAGTGTCACCGTGGTTCACCCATTCCTATTGATAGTGGATATTAGGTACAGGATGTGTCCCCGTGGTTCACCCTATCCCTATTGATAGTGTAATTAGGTACTGGATAGTGTCCACCGTTGTTTCACCCTCCCTATTGATAGTTGTTATATTAGGTAACGGGATAGTTGTCCCCGTGTTTCACCCCTATCCCTATTGATAGTGTAATTAGGTACCTGGATAGTGTCCCGGGGTTCACCCTATCCCTATTGATAGTGATCTTAGGTCCTGGATAGTGTCCCGTGTTCACCCTATTCCCTATTGATAGTGTATATAGGTACCGGGACAGTTGTTACCCGTGTTTCACCCTATCCCTATTGATAGTTATAATATTAGGTACCTGGACAGTGTCCCCGCTGGTGTCCAATATCCCTATTGATAGTGTATATTAGGTACCTGGAACAGGTGTCCCCGTGTTTCACCCTATCCCTATTGATAGTATAGATTAGGGACCGGGACAGTTGTCCCCGTTGTTTCACACTTATCCCTATTGATGTGTATTATTTTAGGTTAACTGGATGGTCCCCGTGTTTCACCCTACCTATTGATTAGTGATATTAGGTACCGGATAGTGTCCGGGTTCAACCCTATCCTATTGATAGTGTATATTACGGTACCTGGATAGTGTCCCGGGTTTCCCCTATCACTATTGATAGTGTATTGAGGTACCTGGAAGGTTCCCACGTGTTTCACCTATCCCTATGAAGTTATATTAGGGGTACATGGAGCGTGTCCAGTTGTTTCCACCCTTATCACTATTGATAGTGTATATTGGTACCGGGATAGTTGTCCCAGTGTTTCACCCTATCCCTATGATGAGTATAATTGGTACATGGATAGTGCCGGTGTTCGCACCCTTTCCTATGATAGTGTATATTAGGTACTATGGATAGTGTCCCCGTGGTTTCACCCTATCCCTATGCTAGTGTATATTAGGTGGTACCTGGCTAGTGTCCGTGTTTCACCCCTCTTCCCTATTGATAGTTGGATAATTAGGGACCTGGATAGTGTCACAAGTGTTCACCCTATCACAGTGCTAGTGTATATTAGGTACCTGGATAGTGTCCCCGTGTGCACCCGACCCTATGATCGTGTATATTAAGTACCTGGAGAGTGTCCCTGTGTTTACCTATCCTATTGATAGTGTATATTATGGTTCACTGGATAGGTCCCCGGTGCACCCTATCATATGATAGTGTATATTACGGTACTGGATAGTGTCACAGTGTTTTCACCCTATCCATTGATAGTTTTATATTAGGTGGACATGGATAGTGTCCCCGTTGTTTCACCCTATCCCCTATTGATTAGTGTATATAGGTACATGGATGTGTCCTCTTGTTTCACCCATCCTTAATTGATAGGGTATAATTAGGTAACTGGACAGTGCCCGGGTTTCACCCTATCCCTATTGATAGTGTATTCATTTAGGTTACCTGGACGTGTGTCCCGTGTTTCACCCTATCCCTATTGATAGTGTATATTAGGTACCTGGATAGTGTCCCTGGGTTTCCAACCTCCTATCCCGATTGATATAGTATTATATAGGTGACGGATAGTGTCCCCGTGTTTCACCCTATGCCCTATGATAGGTGATATTAGGGTACTGGATAGTTCCCCCGTGTTTCACCCGATCACCTATTGATAGTGTATATTAGAGGTTATCTGGATAGTGTCCCGTGTTCACCCCTATCCCTTATTGATAGTATATATTAGGTACCTGCGAGAGTGTCCCGTTGTTTCACCCTATTCCCTATTCTAGTATATATAGGTACCGGATAGTGTCCCCGTGTTTCAATCAGACCTATTGATAGTGTTTAGTGTATAGTAGATACCTGGATAGTGTCATAGGTTTCAACCTATCCCTATTGATAGTGTATGTTAGGTACTCTGGACAGTGTCCCTGTGTTTCACCCTATCCTATTGTAGTGTAAAGGTACTGGACAGTTGTCCCCGTGTTTCACACTTATCCATAATTGATAGGGTTGTCTATTAGGCGTACCTGGATAGTGTCCCCGTGTTTCACCCTATCCCTTGCTAGTATATATTAGGTACCTGGACAGTGTCCCGTTTGTTCACCCTATCCCTTATGATTGATAGCGTAGATTAGGTACCGGGATAGTTGTCCCCAGTGTTTTCTACCCTATCTATGGATAGTATATATAGGTACCTGGACAGTGTCCCCGTGTTTCACCCTCATCCCTATTGATAGTGTATATTAGGTCCCTGGATAGTGTCCCCGGGTTTCACCTTATCCCTATTGATAGTATATATTAGGTAACTGGGACAGTGTCACCGTTTGTTTCACCATATCCTATTGATGTATATATTAGGTACCTGGCTTAGTGTCCCGTGGGGTTTCACACATCCCTATTGATAGTTATATAACTTAGGTACTGGACCGTGTCCCCCGTTGTTTCACCCCTATCCCTATGAAGTGTATAATTAGGGGGGGTACCTGGATGGTGTCCCGTTGTTTCACCCCTAATCCCTATGATAGTTATATATTAGGTACCTGGATGGGTCCCGTGTTTACAACCTATACCCTTATTGAATAGTGTTGTATATAGGGGGACCTGGATAGGTCCCTGTGTTTGTTCTTCACCCTATCCCTATTGATAGTATATATTAGGTACCTGGATAGTGTCCCCGTGTTTCACCCTATCCCTATTGATAGTGTATATTAGGTATCTGGATAGTGTCCAAATGGTCAGAATACACATTCCAAGGTGTGTACCGAGCTTAAGATCATATGGCAGAGATAACCAGATACTGAACTTTGCTAAACGACCTTCCTCCTCCATATAAACATAAAATAACATCATTTTCATTCATTATTTGTTAAAATAAGATTCTGTTTTATTCTGTTCAGTTGACAATATCAGGTTGTGGGTTTTTTCCATTTTTTTCTGAATTGTCTTATAAAGTTGCATTAGTAGTTACAAGGGCCGAGTAGTCGCTTTCCACACAATATAAGCTCTGTTGTCTGATCGGCCATTTTTTTCCACATGTATAATTGTTGCCAGATGTCCACCAAACCCTCATCCCCGCGTTTGTCAGGTGAAGTTTGGAGGATTTCTTGGTAGTGATGAAAAGGTTACAATGTATCTGTGGAGTAAGATCAGATGTTCTGTGGGTGTTATTATGGGCTATAGCACCACTGCACATCATCCAATAGGGATTGAGCCCTGGGCAAGAACACTCAATCAAGCCAGCGATGTTCCATGATCTTTTGTTTTTTTGACTGTGGGCAAATTAATCTTTCTAGCCTGGATGTCAAATGATCTGTGGCCCCTCGGCCCCTTTGTTTATGTGGAAATTTGCTAAAGGCGAAAGGAAAGTGAAAAAGAAAACAAAAATCAGAATTTAAATACTGGAAACAGTGTTACATTTCTACACTGATACACATGATGTGTTCTTGGTAATAACCATTACCAATAACACATCATGTGATCAGTTGTAGAAAGAGAATAACCACTTTGTGTTGTAACGTTACAAAACACATCATGTGTATCAGTGTAGAAATGTAAACCCTGTTGTAACGTTATCAAAACACATCGTGTATCAGTGTAGAATGTAACACTGTGTAACTTACCAAACAATCATGTGTTTTCAGTGTAGAATGTAACCACTGTTGTAACGTTACTCAAGAACACATCATGTGTATCAGTGTAGAAATGTACACTGTAATTTACCATAAACACATCATGTGTATCAGTGTAGAAATGTAACACTGTGAACTTTACAAAAAAAATATGTGTATCAGGGTAGAAATGTAACACTGGTGTAACGTTTCCAATAACACATCATGTGATCGTGTAGAAATGTAACACTGTTAACCTTACCAAGAACACATCATGTGTATCAGTGTAGAAATGTAACACTGTGTAATAAGTACAATAACACATCATGTGATCAGTGTAGACAATGTAACACTGTGTAACTTTCAAACAACATCATGTGATACAGTGTAGAAATGTAACACTGTGTAACTTCCAATACACATCATGTGTATCAGTGTAGAAATGTAACACTGTGTAACTTATCAATAAAACATCATGTGTCAGTGTAGAAATGTAACACTGTGTAACTTTACCAATAAACAATCATGTGTTCAGTGTAGAAATGTAACACTGTGTAACTTTACCATAAAACATCATGTGTATCAGTGTAGAAATGTAAACACGTGTAAACTTACCAAGAACACATCATGTGTATCAGTGTAGAAATAACTGTGTAACTTTACCAAGAACACAATGTGTATCAGTGTAGAAATGTAACACGTGTAACTTACCAAACACATCATGTGTAATCAGTGTGGAAATGTAACACTGTTGAACTTTCAATCAAGACACATCATGTGTATCAGTGTAGAATGTAACACTGTGTAACGTTTATCAATAAACAACTCATGTGTATCAGTGTAGAAATGTAACACTGTGTAACTTACCAGAAACATCATGTGTATCAGTGTAGAATTGAACACTGTGTAACGTTACAATAACACATCATGTGTATCAGTGTTAGAATGTAAACACTGTGTAACTATTCCAAAACACATCATGTGTATCATTGTAGAAATGTAACACGTGTAATTTCCAAACACATCATCGTGTATCAGTGTAGAAATGTAACACTGTGTAACTTTACAACTAACACATCATGTGTATCAGTGTAGAAATGTAACACTGGTAACTTATCCAAAACACATCATGTGTATCAGTGTAGAAATGGAACACTGTGTAACTTACCAATAACACATCATGTGTATCAGTGTAGAAATGTAACACTGTGTAACGTTACCAAAAACATCATGTGTATCAGTGTAGAATGTAACCACTGTGTAACGTACCAAAACAATCATGTGTATCAGTGTAGAAATGTAACACTGTGTAACTTTACCAAGAACACATCATGTGTATCAGGTAGAAAATGTAACACTGTGTAACTTACCAAGAACACATGATGTGTATCAGTGTAGAAATGTAACCTGTTGAACTTACCAAGAACACATCATGGTATCAGTGTGAAATGTAACACTGTGTAACTTACCAGAAACACATGATGGTATCATGGTAGAAATGTAACACTGTGTAACGTTATCAAAAACAAATAGTGTATCAGTGTAGAATGTAACACTGTGTAACGTTATAATAACACATTTGATCAGTGTAGAAATGTAACACTGTGTAATTACCAATAACACATCATGTGTATCAGTTGAGAAATGTAACACCTGTGTAACAGTTACCAAGAACACATCATGTGTATCAGTGAGAAATAACACTGTGTGTAACTTACCAATAAACATCATGTGTATCAGTGTGAAATGTAACACTGTGTAACTTACCAAGAACACATCATGGTATCAGTGAGAAATGTAAACATGTGTAACTTACCAAGAACACATCATGGTGATCAGTGTAGAAAGTAACACTGTGTAACATTACCAAGAACACATCATGTGTATCAGTGTGAATGTAACACTGTGTAACCTTACCAAGAAAACACATCATGGGTATCAGTGTAGAAATGTACACTGTGTACTACATTACCAATAACACATCAGTGTATCAGGTTAGAAATGAACACGTGTAATAATACCAAGAACAATCATGTGTATCAGTGTGTAGAAATGTAACACTGTGTAACTTACCAAACACATCAGTGTATCAGTGTAGAAATGTAACACTGTGTAACATTACCAAGAACACATCATGTGACAGTGTAGAAATGTAACACTGTGAAACATTACCAAGAACACATCATGTGTATCAGTGTAGAAAATGTAAACTGTGTAACTTACCAAAACAATCATGTGTATCAGTGTAGAAATGTAAACACTGTGTAACATACCCATAACACATCATGGTATCGTGTTAGCAGTATGTAACATGTGTAAATTACCAAGAACAACTCATGTGTATCAGTGTGTAGAAATGTAACACTGTGTAACGTTTCAATAACACATCATGTATCAGTTGTAGAAATGTAACACTGTGTAACGTTAG
>JAACNH010000114.1:255893-269473 GCA_019447015.1 Hymenochirus boettgeri
GCATCCACTGATGTCACTACTCTGCGGCAGCCTCATTTCCCGGCACCAAGTAGTGACGTCAGTGGATGCGGCAGCCGGATTCCTCATTCAAGTAAGTGACTGACCCGAGTACAAGTCGACTTATACTCGAGTATATACGGCTATTATCTGTTCCTAGGAGAAATAGTGTTCTCTCAACAACTTCCCTAAACTCCAGTAAAACTACAAACATGGTCTAACTTTGTTTCACCCTATCGATAGTGTATATTAGGTACCTGGATAGTGTCCCCGTGTTTCACCCTATCCCTATTGATAGTGTATATTAGGTACCTGGATAGTGTCCCCGTGTTTCACCCTATCCCTATTGATAGTGTATATTAGGTACCTGGATAGTGTCCCCGTGTTTCACCCTATCCCTATTGATAGTGTATATTAGGTACCTGGATAGTGTCCCCGTGTTTCACCCTATCCCTATTGATAGTGTATATTAGGATGGCAGAAATGGAACGTTGGATACTTTACCCAGACACGGCTTCACAGCGGATGTGCGTGTGCCATCAACCACCTTCCCTCTCTCAGCTCGCTGCCTCTCAAACCGCTCCTGGTTGGCAAAGGCCTCCCGCTTGGGCCCAATTTGAACCTGCAGTTCCTCCTTCTCCTCCATCAAAAAAGCCAGTTTCTCTTCCAACTTGGCAATCAGAGCTCGATACCTGGTCTTATTGGGAGCCAATTTCTATTCATTTCTGCCTGGATGGCCTTAAACCGCCGCAGGCCCACAACTAAGGCCTCAGCAAAACCTGCATCCCCAGGCTAAAGTGATTTTCCAGCACTGGAAAGGGAGGTGCCAGACTGCCTCTCATCCTGGGACAGCTGCCCTGGATCTCCAGGCATGTTTACTGAAAACTGCAGCCCAGCTCCCTGCAGGGAAACTGGGATAGCTGAAAGAGTTCACCTGCGTGTACAGAGAAACTCCAAACACAACCACACCCTTCAATGTCTATTAGGTACCGGGATAGTGTCCCTGTGTTTCACCCTATCCCTATTGATAGTATATATTAGATACCAGGATAGTGTTCCCGTGTTTCACCCTATCCCTATTGATAGTGTATATTAGGTACCTGGATAGTGTCCCTGTGTTTCACCCTATCCCTATTTATAGTATATATTAGGTACCTGGATAGTGTCCCTGTGTTTCACCCTATCCCTATTGATAGTATATATTAGATACCAGGATAGTGTCCCCGTGTTTCACCCTATTACTATTGATAGTATATATTAGATACCTGGATAGTGTCACAGTGTTTCACCCTATCCCTATCGATAGTGTATATTAGGTACCTGGATAGTGTCCCCGTGTTTCACCCTATCCCTATTGATAGTGTATATTAGGTACCTGGATAGTGTCCCCGTGTTTCACCCTATCCCTATTGATAGTATATATTAGGAACCTGGATAGTGTCCCAGTGTTTTACCCTATCCCTATTGATAGTATATATTATGTACCTGGATAGTGTCCCCGTGTTTCACCCTATCCCTATTGATAGTATATATTAGATACCTGGATAGTGTCCCCGTGTTTCACCCTATCCCTATTGATAGTGTATATTAGGTACCTGGATAGTGTCCCTGTGTTTCACCCTATCCCTATTGATAGTATATATTATGTACCTGGATAGTGTCCCGTGTTTCACCCTATCCCTATTTATAGTATATATTAGGTACCTGGATAGTGTCCCCGTGTTTCACCCTATCCCTATTGATGGTGTATATTAGGTACCTGGATAGTGTCCCCGTGTTTCACCCTATTCCTATTGATAGTATATATTAGGTACCTGGATAGTGTCCACGTGTTTCACCCTATTCCTATTGATAGTATATATTAGGTACCTGGATAGTGTCCCTGTGTTTCACCCTATCCCTATTGATAGTATATATTAGGTACCTGGATAGTGTCCCCATGTTTTACCCTATCCCTACTGATAGTATATATTAGGTACCTGGATAGTGTCCACGTGTTTCACCCTATTCCTATTGATAGTATATATTAGGTACCTGGATAGTGTCCCCATGTTTTACCCTATCCCTACTGATAGTATATATTAGGTACCTGGATAGTGTCCACGTGTTTCACCCTATTCCTATTGATAGTATATATTAGGGATTTTTATTTAGTAAACAAACTACATAAAGATTAACAATTCCAACATTCCATACAATACAATACATAATTTAGATCACACAATAGTAAACGTAAATAAGCAAGTTACATCACTTTAAAATAAACGGTCATAAAAAAAAAGGGAGGGGGGAAAAGCAAAAACAGTTTCATCACTAAAGTAAAAGGGAAAGTTGCTTCACTTATTAAAGTTTCCCTTGTTCTTTCCACAAGTCAAAAAAGAATAAAAAAAAAAAAAAAAACTTTAAATAAAATACATTTTCAGGTCTGAACCTTCAGACAAATATTAAAACTTTTCCTATATAAAAGAAAGAATGTAGATAACTAAGAGAGATTGGTGAGGAGAGTCATTCATACCCCATTCAACATTATATAAAGCAAACTAGCAAAGTTAAAAGAAAAACTGCAATTTACCACACTCTTAAATTCCCACACACAGACAAGACTACAGAAAATACAACAAATTTCATTGAAAATAACATAATTCCATATTGAACAGTATAATTCTGACGTTGAATATATTTACCGATAAATATAAGACACAGACACTAGGGCTAAGCATTAAGCTACTCACTTAAAACAGTATGAGCCCTTTTTGAAAATATCAACAGGTCATAGGGCAAAAAATGGAAAGTGTTAGACAGCAGAAACCATCACCAGGAGACATCAACAGTCCTCAGGGAGGCTCAAGATACAGGCCCCTCCAAAGAGAAGCCCATCTCCCTTCATTCATCCTCTGTCTCTCAAGAACCTTAATTTTCCACAGTTCCCTCAAGATGTCCGAAACCACCACCTCACAGGGGAGGACTTTCTGCCTAATTGAACTATGACACAGTGCAATCCAAGTGTAATACCTAACCACTGTAGTAACTAAGAAAAAAGTGCTCAACTCAAGCCCTCTATATCTGTTAGGTTAGAGGCCCCGCATACCCACCCCTTGTAAACCCAACATGTAAAGGCAGGCTTTATACATAACCCGCTTCTGCGAACCGCATTTTGTAAACTCTACATTGAAGGGACACCTTCCGAACAGCACGGAGAGCAGTGGCTCCCATCGTTCTCAATGGACCCATCACCTGTCACTTTTGAGTTTGACGAGAAGTATAGGTGCTACACTACTCACCCTATCCCTATTGATTGTTTATATTAGGTACCTGGATAGTGTCCCCGTGTTTCACCCTATCCCTATTGATAGTGTATATTAGGTACCTGGATAGTGTCCCCGTGTTTCACCCTATCCCTATTGATAGTGTATATTTAACGTTACACAGGTTAATGTCTAACTGATACAATGATAGCGTTGTGATAACGTTACACAGTGTTACATTCTACACTGATACACATGAGTGTTATTGTTACTGTGTAGTGCACCAGTGTACATTTCTACACTGATACCACCATGTGTTGTTATTGGTAATGTTACACAGGGTTACATTTCTAACACTGATACACATGATTGTGTTATTGGTAATGGACACAGTGTTTACATTTCTACACTGATACATATGATGTGTTGTGGTAAATGTACCACAGTGTTACATTCTACACTGAATACACATGATGTGTTCTGGTGTCAGTGTTACACCAGTGAAGACATTTCTACACTGATACACATGATGGGTTTCTTGGTAATGTTACAAGTGTTACATTTCTACACTGCTACACATGATGTGTCTTGGTAATGTACACAGGTTTACATTCTCATGATACACATGAGTGTATTGGCGTAATGTTACACAGAGTGTACATTTCTACATGATACACATGATTGGGTTCTTGGTGTTAACTGATGACACAGTGGGGTTACATTTTCTACACACACTGATACACATGATGTGTTCTTGGTAACTGTTACACAGTGTTAAATTCTACACTGATACCACATGATGTGTTCTTGGTAATGTTACACAGTGTTACATTTTCTACACTGATACACATGATGTGTCTTGGTTAAGTTACACAGTGTTACATTTCTACACTGATACACATGATGTGTTATTGGTAATGTTTACACAGTGGTACATTTCTACCTGATACCAGATGTGTTCTTCGGTAAGTGTACACAGTGTTACATTTCTACACCTATTACACATGAAGGTGTTATTGGTAAGTTTACACAGTGTTAACATTTCTACAACTGATAAACATGATGTGTGTATTGATAACGTTACACAGTGTTACATTTCTACACTGATACACATGATGTGTGTTTATTGATAACGTTACACAGGTTAACATTTCTACACTGATACACATCATGTGTTCTTGGTAAGTTACACAGTGTACATTTCTACACTGATACACATGATGTGTTCTGGTAATGTTAACACAGTGTTACATTTCTACACTGATACACATGATGTGTTCTTGGTAAGTTACACAGTGTACATTTCTACACTGATACACATGATGTGTTCTTGGTAAAGTTACACAGTGTTACATTTCTACACTGATACACATGATGTGTTATTGATAACGTTACACAGTGTTACATTTCTACACTGATAACATGATGTGTTTATGGTAACGTTACACAGTGTTACATTTCTACACTGATACACATGATGTGTTATTGGTAAGTACACAGGTTACTTTCACAGATACACAGGCTGTGTTGGTATAAGTTACACAGTGTAATTCTACACTGATACACATGATGTGTTATTGTAACGTACACAGTGTACATTTCACTGATACACATGATGTGTTTTGGTAACGTTACACAGTGTTACATTTCTACACTGATACACATGATGTGTTTTGATAACGTTACACAGTGTTACATTTCTACACTGATACACATGATGTGTTATTGATAAGTTACACAGTGTTACATTTCTACACTGATACACATGATGTGTCTTGGTAAAGTTACACAGTGTTACATTTCTACACTGATACATATGTGTTATTGATAACGTTACACAGTTGTTACATTCTACACTGATACACATGATGGTTATTGTAACGTTACACAGTGTTACATTTCTACACTGATACACATGATGTGTTATTGGTAACGTTACACAGTGTTACATTTCTACACTGATACACATGATGTGTTCTTGTAATGTTACACAGTGTTACATTTTACACTGATACACATGATGTGTTATTGGTAACGTTACACCAGTGTTACATTTCTACACTGATACACATGATGTGTTATTGGTAAAGTTACACAGTGTTACATTTCTACACTGATACACATGATGTGTTATTGGTAAAGTTACCAGTGTTACATTTCTAACTGATACACATGATGTTTATGGATAACGTTACACAGTGTTACATTGTCTACACTGATACACATGATGTGTGTTATTGGTAATGTAACAGTTACATTTACACAGTGTTACTTATTCTACACTGATACACATGATGTTGTTATTGAAGTTACACAGTGTTACATTTCTACACTGATACACATGATGTTTTGTAACGTTACACGGTTGACTTTCTACACTGATACACATGGTGTTTGGTAAGTTACACAGTGTTACATTTCACACTGATACACATGATGTGTATTGGATAACGTTACACAGTGGTAACATTCTACATGATACACATGATGTGTTCTTGGTAAAGTTACACAGTGTTACATTTCTACATGATACACATGATGTGTTATTGGAAACGTTACACAGTGTTACATTTCTACACTGATACACATGTGATGTGTGTTCTGGGTAAAGTTACACAGTGTTACATTTCTACACTGATACACATGATGTGTCTCTTGGATAACGTTACACAGTGTACATTTTCTACACTGATACATGATGTGTTTAGTGATAACGTTACACAGTGTTACATTTCTACACTGATACACATGAGTGTTATTGGTAATGTTACACAGTGTACATTTCTACACTGATTACACATGATGTGTTATTGGTAAAGTTTACAAGTTACATTTTACACTGATACACATGATTGTGTTATTGGTGAAAGTTACACAGTGTTAATTTCTACACTGATACACATGATGTGTTATTGATAAGGTACACCAGGTTAAATTTCTACACTGATACACGATTGATGTGTTTGGTAAGTGTACACAGTGTTACATTTTCTACACTGATACCATGATGTGTTATTGAAACGTTACACAGTGTTACATTTCTACACTGATCACATGATTGTGTTATGATAACTTACACAGTGTTACATTTCTACACTGATACACATGAGTGTTCTGGTAAAGTTACAAGTGTTACTTTTCTACCACGATACACATGATGTGTTATTGGTAAGTTACACAGTGTTACATTTCTACACTGATACACATGATGTGTTCATTGGTAAGTTACACAGTGTTACATTTATACACTGATACACATGATGTGTTAATGAGTTAACAGTGTTACATTTTAACTGATACACATGATGTGTATTGAAGTAACAGTGTACATTTTACATGTACACATGATGTTCTTGGTAAAGTTACACAGTTGTCTTTACATTTTCTACACTGATTACACATGATGTGTTCTTGGTAAATTCACAGGTTACATTTCTACACTGGTACAATGAGGTGTATTGGAACGTTACACAGTGTTACATTTCTACACTGATACAAGATGGTTCTGGTAATGTTCACAGTGTTACATTTCTACAGATACACATGATGTGTATTGGTAAGTTACACAGTGTTACATTTCTACACTGATACACATGATGTGTTATTGGTAACGTTACACAGTGTTACATTTCTACACTGATACACATGATGTGTTCTTGGTAAAGGTACAAAAGTGTTACATTTCTACACTGATACACATGATGAGTTCTTGGTAATTACATGTTACATTTCTACACTGATACACATGATGTGTTCTTGGAAATACAGTGTGACATTCTACACTGATACCACATGATTGAGTTCTTGGTAATACATGTCCAGGTTTACCTTCACACTGATACACATGATGTGTTCTTGGTAAATTACATGTTACATTTGTACACTGATACACATGATGAGTTCTTGGTAAAATTACTTACTGTTACATTTCTACAATGTTTATAGAATGTAGCAGTAGATGTAGTAGGTATTATACGATTGTGTTTGTTTCTTGTAGGCAGTGTTGAAAAAAAAAAATAAAAGGCGGGATTATACAATGTAGTTGTAATAGTATAGTATTGTAGAATACGTACAGTATAGTATAGTACAGTTATAGGATTAGTTATAGTATAGTACTAGTATAGTATATACAGTACAGTATAGTACAGTACAGTACAGTATAGTGATAGTATAGTATAGTACAGTATAGTATAGTACAGTTATGTACAGTACATACAGTACAGACAAGTACAGGATAGTACAGTACAGTTACAGTACAGTATAGTTCAGTACAGTATAGTAGTAAGTTACAGTATAGTGATAGTATAGTATAGTATAGTATAGTACAGTATAGATAGGTACAGTATAGTACAGGTTAAGGTACAGTAGATCAGTACAGTTACAGTTTAATAGTACAGTACAGTACAGTACAGTATTCAGTACAGTATAGTATAGTATAGTAAGTACAGGATAGTACTAGTACTAGTACAGTATAGTATAGACTATAGTATAGTATAGTACAGTACAGTATAGTTACAGTATAGTGATAGTTACAGTGAGTATAGTACAGTATAGTAGAGTACAGTAAGATACAGTATAGATAGTACAGTGGATAGTGGATAGTATAGTACATTATTAAGTTAGTACAGACAGTATAGTACAGTACAGGATAGTACACAGTATAGTACAGTATAGTACGTATGTACAGTGTAGTTAGTACAGTATAGTACAGTCATCAGTATAGACTTAACAGTACAGTATAGTATAGTAACAAAGGGTATAGTATGTAGGGGATAAATGTAGTATCTATAGGGATTATGAGTAGTATTCGAGTTAAACAGGTCTGATAGTTGATAGTGTAGTGATTAAGTGCAAATGGTTACGGAGTTTCCATAAAGTAACTATAATGTTCCGGGCTTTATCAGCAGCAGGGTCGAATAAGCTGATGAGTTCAAACGGAATTACAAGTATATAGGATTGTAATAAAGTACAGTTGGACGAATACAGGGTTCACTTGAGTATAGGTAAGTATAAGTTTCGTACAGTACGTTTAGGTTTTAGTACAGTATAAAAAGTCAGGAAGTATGTCATACAGACAAGACATGTTACAAGTTACTGTATCGTAACATAATCTAGAGTTGAAGGTTTTACTAACGTAGAAGTTGAACTCTTCCGTGGATGTGTTATGGAGGTTAGGATTAAAAAAAAGTGATAGTTACACGAGTTACAAGTTCAACCCCTTATACATAAGTCAGAGTGGAGTTGTCACCTTTAACGTGACCTAGAACTGTCTGATCCAGTGAACGCGATGGAGGTTATGTCAGTTGATAAGCTGGGGTTCTCACAAGATGTGCAATATGGTGAATAGTCATAAAAGTAGAGTTGGAATAGGGTGTATGTGGAGACGGATTAAAGTAGGTACGTCTTCAATAGTAGGACTTGTTATACGGTAGTGTTCTGGGTAGTAGATTAAAAAGCACTGTAGCTTTCTACAAAGTAGGAATTAGATTACAGTTATGGTATTGACATATGAGTCAAAGTAGTTGAACAGGGTTGTTGTCACGTGAGACGGTAATAAAGGCTATGGAACTGTCTTCCAGTGGACGTTGTCATGGAGGGTCATTCGGCAGTTTAATAAAAAGCTGGAGAGTTCTACAAACAGGAAGTTACAAGTTACTGGGTATTGATACATAAAGTAGGTTTGGAGTGGAAGGGTTTTTTCACGGTGAGAACGAGTAAAGCTATGGAAACTGCTTCAGTGGACGTTCTTATGGCAGGTCATGGTCAGTTTAATAAAAAGCTGGAGGAGGTTCTACAAACACGGAATGTTACAAGTTACTGGTTGATATACATAAGTAGAGTTGGGGAAAGGGTTGGCACTTGTCGAGAACGGTACAGCAGATGGAAAGTCTTCCAGTGGAGCTGTATGGCAGGTTCATTGGTCAGCTTCAATAAAAAAGCTGGATGAGTTTTCTAACAAACAAGGAATGTACAACGTTAGGTATTGATACATAAAGTAGAGTTGGGCAAAGGGTTTGTCACTGGTGCAGAACGGTAAGCTATGGAACTGTATTTCCAGGGACTGGGTTTGTCTATGGCGGTTTCATTCCGTCAGTTTCCAATAACAAAAGCGTATGGTTTATGCAAACAAGGAATGTTACAAGTTACTGGTATTGATACATAAAGTGAGAGGTGGGAAAGGGTTTTGGTCACTGTGAGAACTGCGTTGTTTTTTATAAGTATCCGGAACGTCTCCAGTGGACGTTGTTATGGCCAGGTTCATTGCGTCGTTGTAATAAACAGCTGGCATGAGTTTTACAAACAAGAGAATTGTTACAAGTCTACTGGGATTGATTACATACAGTAGAGTTGGGAGGAAAGGGGCCCTTGTCATCGTGAGAAACGTTAAGTTCTAACTGACTTCAGTGGAGAACGTCATTTCCATGGCGTTGCAGGTTCATGGTCAGCTTTAATAAAAAGACCTGCGATGAGTTTCTACAAACACACAAGGAATGTCAAGTTATGGTATGATACATAAAAGTAGGAGTTGGGAAAGCGGTTTGTGTTCCATGCTCGTGAGAACGAGTAAAGCTATGGAAATGCTTCCAGTGGACCCAAGTTGTCAATGGCAGGTGCCTTGGTCGTTAAATAAAAGCCGGAGGGTTTAACAAACAAGGAATTGATGTTACAAGTTACTGGTATTGATATATACATAAGTAGAGTGTGGAAAGGTTGTACGTGTTCCTGAGAAGGTTGTAAAGATAGGAAACTGCTCTTCCAGCTGGACGTTGTCTATGGCAGGTATGGTCAGTTTAACTAAAAGCTGGATGTTCTCTACAAACCAAGGAATGTTAACAAGTAAGGTATGATACATAAAGTAGCACCGTTGGAAAGGGCTTCTGTTCGTCACGTGAGAACTTCGGTCTTAAAGCCTCAACGGGGAAACTGTCTTCCATGTGAGACATTTGGTTTTTTATGCACACGGCTACATGGCCCCGTCCTTCATCAAAAAGCCTTGGATGTTCAGTTCTACAATCAAGGTAACTGTTACAAGTTACTGGGATTGGACTATTCAAACAGCCTGAGGTGCGGAAAGGCGGTTTGTCACGGTTTCCCCCGAGTTGACCACGCGTAAAGACCTATTCGGAAACTGTTTCCACAGTGGACTATTGTCCTATCGCCGCAGGTTCATTGGTTTTTCCGTCTTTATATAACACAGTCGTGGACCCTTTGATTTGTTTTACACATTACAAGTATATGTTTTAACTCAATTTGGTTTATGGGTATAGATATCATACACCTCAGGATATTGAGTTGGGCAAGGCGCCCCGCCTGTCACTGTAAGAACGGTTATAATAAAGCTATGGAAACCCTGTTCTTCCCCCAGCCTCGCCGACGGTGCTCCCCCTAGGAACGGTTCATGTGTCAGTTTAATAAAAAGCTGGCCATTTCCGCCAGTTTGCCCTCCTACAAATTTCACAGGAATGTTACAAGTTAATGTGGATTCCCCGACCCTACCACTAAAAGTAGACGTTGGGAAAGGGTTTTGTCACGTGAGAACATGTCCCAAAGCCTATTGGAATAAAAACTGTCTTCCACATTTGTGGCACGTTGCTATGCAGGTTCATTGCGTCCCAAGTTCTACCCTTTTAACCAACCCACGCCCCTGGCTCCGAGTTTTCGTCCGCACACCACACCAAGGAATGTTATTCAAGGGTACTGGCCCTATTGTACTACCATATTAAGTAGTAGTTTGGTTGATCATAGGCTTGTTTTCTTTCACACTCGCTGGAGAACCCGCCTTAATAAGTTTTTAAAGCTATGGAATTTTCTGGTCTTCAGTGGTACGTTGTTACTGGCTCACAGGTTCCTTGGCTGTTACAATAAAAATAGTGGATGAGTCCTTCATCACAAACAAGGAATGTTAAAACCGTTACCCCCGGGTGATCTTTCCCCTCCCCCCCCCCTTCCGCTACCACGAATTTAGTCAGCGTTGCAGAATGTGTGGGAATAGGGTTTTTTGTTACGGTGAGACGGGTACCCACAGATACTGTGAATGTAGTCCACCGTGGACGTTGGTATGGCCCAGGTTCATTTGGCTCAGTGTAATATTAAAAGCTGGATGATTGTTTCAGACAAAAGGGATTTACACCCACCCCGCTCTACCCGGTGATTGATATACTTTATCCATTAAGTAGACCGCCCCCTTTGTAAGCACCCAGCTTGGAAAATTTCACCCTTGAACAAATCTCGGAGTCTAGGTCCCCCAGGACCCCCCCCCCACGCCGCCCACCCCATTTGTTTCCCAGTATAGTATAGTATAGTATAGTACAGTACAGAATAGTATAGTACAGAATAGTATAGTATAGTACAGTACAAAATAGTATAGTATAGTATAGTACAGTATAGTATAGTACAGAATAGTATAGTATAGTACAGAATAGTATAGTACAGAATAGTATAGTATAGTACAGAATAGTATAGTATAGTACAGTATAGTATAGTATAGAATAGTATAGTACAGTAGAGAATAGTATAGTACAGAATAGTATAGTATAGTATAGTACAGAATAGTATAGTACAGAATAGTATAGTACAGAATAGTATAGTATAGTACAGAATAGTATAGTACAGTATAGTATAGTACAGAATAGTATAGTACAGTACAGAATAGTATAGTATGGTACAGAATAGTATAGTATAGTACAGAATAGTATAGTACAGTACAGAATAGTATAGTATAGTATAGTACAGTACAGTATAGTACAGTATAGTATAGTACAGTACAGTATAGTACAGTACAGTATAGTATAGTACAGTATAGTATAGTATAGTACAGTACAGTATAGTATAGTACAGTATAGTATAGTACAGTACAGAATAGTATAGTATGGTACAGAATAGTATAGTATAGTATAGTACAGAATAGTATAGTATGGTACAGAATAGTATAGTATAGTATAGTACAGTATAGTATAGTATAGTACAGTACAGTACAGTATAGTATAGTATAGTACAGTACAGTACAGTATAGTATAGTACAGTATAGTATAGTACAGTACAGTATAGTATAGTATAGTACAGTATAGTATAGTACAGTATAGTATAGTATAGTACAGTACAGAATAGTATAGTATAGTATAGTACAGTACAGAATAGTATAGTACAGTACAGAATAGTATAGTATAGTACAGTATAGTATAGTATAGTACAGTACAGAATAGTATAGTATAGTATAGTATAGTACAGTACAGAATAGTATAGTACAGAATAGTATAGTATAGTATAGTATAGTACAGTACAGAATAGTATAGTATAGTATAGTATAGTACAGTATAGTATAGTACAGAATAGTATAGTATAGTATAGTACAGAATAGTATAGTATAGTACAGAATAGTATAGTACAGTATAGTATAGTACAGAATAGTATAGTACAGTACAGAATAGTATAGTATGGTACAGAATAGTATAGTATAGTATAGTACAGAATAGTATAGTATAGTACAGAATAGTATAGTATAGTACAGTACAGAATAGTATAGTATAGTATAGTACAGTACAGTATAGTACAGTATAGTATAGTACAGTACAGTATAGTACAGTACAGTATAGTATAGTACAGTATAGTATATTATAGTACAGTACAGTATAGTATAGTACAGTATAGTATAGTACAGTATAGTATAGTACAGTATGGTATAGTATACTACAGAATAGTATAGTACAGTATGGTATAGTATAGTATAGTACAGTACAGTATAGTATAGTACAGAATAGTATGGTATAGTACAGAATAGTATAGTATAGTACAGAATAGTATAGTATAGTATATTATAGTATAGTATAGTACAGAATAGTATAGTATAGTATATTATAGTATAGCACAGAATAGTATATTATAGTATAGTATAGTACAGAATAGTATAGTATAGTATAGTACAGAATAGTATAGTGTAGTATAGTACAGAATAGTATAGTATAGTACAGAATAGTATAGTATAGTACATTACAGTTTAGTATAGTACAGTACAGTATAGTACAGAATAGTATAGTATAGTACAGTACAGTATAGTACAGTACAGTATAGTATAGTACAGAATAGTATAGTATAGTACAGTACAGTATAGTACAGTATAGTATAGTACAGTAGAGTACAGTATAGTATAGTACAGTATGGTATAGTATAGTATAGTATAGTACAGTACAGTATAGTACAGTATAGTATAGTATAGTACAGTATAGTACAGTATGGTATAGTATATTATAGTACAGAATAGTATAGTATAGTACAGTATAGTATAGTACAGTAGAGTATAGTATAGTACAGTATGGTATAGTATAGTATAGTATAGTACAG
>JAACNH010000114.1:281018-291084 GCA_019447015.1 Hymenochirus boettgeri
AGTATGGATATACTATGTAGTTGTTGTAGGTTTTATACAAAGTAGTAAGTCTTTAGTAGGTGATATACCATGTATTTTTGTTTGTAAGGGTTTATACTGTAGTAGTCATTATAGTAGGGATATACAATGTAGTTTGTAGTAGGGGTTTATACATGTAGTAGTCATTATATCTAGGTATTATACGATTAGTTTTGTTTATTGGGTTTATACAATGTAGATAGTCATTATAGTTTGGGATATATATGTAGTTGTAGTAAGGGTTTATACAATGTAGTAGTCGTTATAGTAGGGATATACGATGTAGTTTGTTGTAGGTTATACCATGTAGTAGTCTTATAGTAGGGATACACATGTAGTTGGTAGTAGGGTTTATACATGTAGAAGTCGTTATAGTAGGGGATATACGATGTAGTTGTTGTATGGGTTTATACAATTAGTATTCATTAAGTAGGGATATACAAATGTAAGTCTGTAGTAGGGTTTATACAATGTAGAGTCGTTATAGTAGGATATAACAGTAGTTGTTGTAGGGTTTTATACAATGTAGTAGTCGTTATAGTAGGGATATACGATGAATTTTTTGTAGGGTTTATAACATGTAGTAGTCATTATAGTGGGATATACGATTAGTGTTGTAGGGTTTATACAATGTAGTAGTCATTATAGTGGGATATACGTGTAGTTGTAGTAGGGTTTATACAATTAGTAGTCCGTTATAGTGAGGGATATACGATGTAGTTTTGTAGGGTTTTATACAATGTAGTATTCTTATAAGTAGGGACTATACGATTTAGTTGTAGTAGGGTTTACTATCAATGTAGTAGTCCATTATAGTAGGGATATACGATGTAGTTTTGTATTGGTTTATACAATGTAGTATTCGTTATCGTAGGGATATACGATGTATTGTGTAGGGTTTTTATACAATGTAGTAGTCGTTATGTAGGGTATACGATGTAGCTTGTAGTAGGGTTTATACAATGTAGTAGTCGTTATAGTAGGGATATACGATGTAGTTGTAGTAGGGTTTATACAATTTAGTATTCCATTTAGTAGGGATATACAATGTAGTTGTAGTAAGGGTTATAATGTAGTATTCGTTATAGTAGGGATATCGATGTAGTTGTAGTAGGGTTTATACATTTAGTAGTCCGTTATAGTAAGGGATATGATGTACTGTAGTAGGGTTTATACAGTAGTTCTTATAGTAGGGATATACATGTAGTTGTAGTAGGGTTTATCAATGTATTATCGTTATAGTAGGATATCGTGTGTTTTTTTTGGTTATACATGTAGTATCTTATAGTAGGGATATACTGTAGTTTAGAGGTTTATACATTATTAGTCGGTATAGTAGGGATATACGATGATTGTAGTAGGTTTTACTAGAATTAGTAGTCCGTTATATAGTTGGTGGATATACAATGTATGTTTGTAGTAGGGTTTACTACAATGTAGTAGTCTTATAGTAGGGATACACGATGTAGTTGTAGAAGGTTTATACAATGTAGTAGTCGTTATAGTAGGGATAAACATGTAGTTGTAGTAGGAGTTATACATGTATTAGTCGTTATAATAGGGATAGTGATGATGTAGGTTGTGTATGGTTTATACATAGTAGTCGTATATAGGGATATACATTAGTTGTATTAAGTGTGTGTTACAATGTAGTAGTCTTATAGTAGGGATACATGTAGTTGTGTAGGGTTTTATACATGTATAGTCGTTATAGTAGGGATAAACAATGTAGTTGTAGTAAGGTTTATACAATGTAGTAAGTCGTTATAGTAGGGATATACAGTATTTGTTGGTAGGTTTATCAATGTAGTAGTCGTATAGTAGGGATAAACGATGTAGTTGTGTATGGGTTTTATACAATGTATAGTCGTTATAGTAGGGATAAACATGTAGTTGTAGTAGGGTTATACAATGTAGAGTTGTCGTTATAGTAGGGATAAACGATGTAGTTGTAGTCAGGGTTTTTACAATGTGAGGGTTAGTCGTTATAAGGTGGGTAGATATTTGATGTATTGTTGTTAGGGTTTATACAATGTAGTAGTCGTTATAGTAGGGATAAACGATGTAGTTTGTAGTAGGTTTTAAACAATGTAGTAGTCTGTTATAGTAGGGATAAACGATGTAGTTGTAGTAGGGTTTATTACCATGTAGTAGTCGTTATAGTAGGGATAACGATGTAAGTTGTAGTAGGTTTATACAATGTAGTAGTCCTTATAGTAGGATAACAATGTAGTTTGTGTGTTTGGGGTTTATAAATGTAGTAGTCGTTATAGTAGGGATAATGACGTGTATGTTTGGTTGTAGTAGTCGTTATAGTAGGAAGTGATGGGTGATGTAGTAGGTCGTTGTTTAAGTAGGGATAAACGATGTAGTTTGTAGTAAGGTTTACATGTAGTAGTCGTTATAGTAGGGATAAACGATGTATTTGAGTAGGTTTACAATGAGTAGTTGTCGTTATAGTAGGATAAAAATGATGTGTAGTTGTTGTAGGGTTTATACAATGTAGTAGTCATTATAGTAGGGATAAACAATGTAGTTGTAGTAGGTTTTAAACAATTTATAGTCGTTATAGTAGGATAAACGAGTTAGGTAGGGTTGTAGTAGTGGGGTTTATACATGTAGGAGTCTTATAGTAGGGTCACCGATGTAGTTTTAGTAGGGTTTTATACAATGTGTGTCGTTAAGTAGGGGGATAAACACATGTAGTTGTAGTGAGGGGGTTTATACAATGTAGTAGTCCGTTATAGTAGGGATATATGATGTAGTTTTGTAGGGTTTATACAATTAGGTAGGTCGTTATAGTAGGGATAAATTTAGTTGTAGTAGGGTTTAACAATGTATTATTG
This sequence comes from Hymenochirus boettgeri, assembly GCA_019447015.1. Lineage (NCBI taxonomy): Eukaryota > Metazoa > Chordata > Amphibia > Anura > Pipidae > Hymenochirus > Hymenochirus boettgeri. The sequence goes on from JAACNH010000114.1 coordinate 283,883, forward strand.
TTATAGTAGGATAAACGATGTATTTGTAATAGGGTTTATACAATGTAGTAGTCGTATATAGGGATAAACGATGTAAGTGGTTGTTAGTAGGGTTTATACATGTAGTAGTCGTATAGTTAGGGGATAAACTGATGTAGTGTAGTAGGTGTTTATAAACAATGTAAGTAGTCGTTATAGTAAGATAAACAATTAGTTGTAGTAAGGGTTTTATACAATGTATGAGTTTTGTTAGTAGTACTTTTAGTGTGTAGGGTTATACATTAGAGTCGTAAGGATACGTAGTTGTGTAGGGTTTATAACAATGTAGGGGAGTAGTCGTTATGTAGGGGGATAAAGAATGATTGTATAGGTTTTACAATTTGTACTTGGGTTTGTAAGTTTAAGTTATCATGTAAGTAGTCGTTATTATGGTAGGGATATACGACTGGGTCCGATTTTGGGGTTTGGGGGTAGGGTTGGTGGGTAACAATGTGGGAGTATTGTTATAGCAGAAAATACATGATTTAGTAAGTACACAAATACAAAAGGGAGGGGTCCAGCAGGGCATGTGCCGGGCAAGCCACCGAGGGGTCCCTATAGTCCTCCTCATTACTGAACTACCATCCTCATAATCCCTTCATCAGCCATGTGTGGTGTGTCTCAATATATATTTTCAGTTCTCATCAAGTGCTACCTTTTGACCTGTAGCTGAACTTTGGGATGTTTTAGTGCGCGATTTATTTTTTGGGTCAAACTCCCGAGAACCTTATGGAAATTGTTACAATGTCATTGTATTGTTTTTGTGCAGGTTAGAGACTTGATAATGTTCTCACCCTCCCTTTTATTTGTTTATAATCCCAGTAAGTGCGGATTTGACCGTGGAGTTAGAAAAGGAACGTCAACCTTACAAAACCGGGTTAGTGGCAAGACTAATAGTTTTTTTTTTCAGACACAACAAAACAAGACTTTTTCCATGTAAAATTGATGCCGACTTTGGCTTCCAAACAAATCCATTTACTCGGGAATGACAACAGGTACCACATTTGGTCCTAATACAGTTCCAGACAATATTCTTAATGTTTTAAATCATTTTACTTATAGAGCTAAAGCATTTCCACAGAGTTCCTCAGTGACTTCTAATTATCCTTATAATTTACAGTAGGATACTTATCCTTATAACTACATGAGTGGTACCCAGGTTTCCCTGTATAACTCATGTCTGTGTCTCCTGTACCTTATATGGACCAATAACTCCTCATGACTTCTAATATCCTTAATTTACAGTCAAAGAGTACTTATCCCTTATACTACCTGAGTGGTACCGAGTTCCCTGTAGAACTCAGTCTTGGTCCTTAGTACCTTTTTATAAGGACACATACTCCTCAGTGACCTCGTATCCTTATATTTGTAACAGTAAGAAGATACATTATCCCTTATAATACACGAGTGGTACCCAGAGTTCCCTGTTACTCCACTGTGTCCCTTGTCCTTTATATAGACCACAGAACTCCTCAGTGACTTCTAATATCCTTTATAATTTACGTATGGGGATACATTATCCCTTATAATACATGAGGGGTCCCAGAGTTCCCTGTATAGCTCATCTGGTGTCCTTGTACCTTTATATGACACAGATCCCTCAGTGACTTCTAAGTATCCTTATATTTCCAGTAGGGATTACCTATATCCCTTTTTAATACATGAGTGGTACCCAGATTCCCTGTATAACTCAGTCGGTTCCCTTGTAACCTTTATATAGACACAAACCCTCAGTGACTTCTAATATCGTATAATGTTACAATAGGGAATCCATTATCCCTATAATACATGATTGGTACCGAGTTCCCTGGTATAACTCGGTCTGTTCCCTTGTACATTTATGAAGACACAACACTCCTCAGTGACTTTCTACATATCCTTATAAATTTACAGTAGGGGTATACATTTCCCTTAATACATGAGTGGTAGCCCAGAGTTCCCTGTTAACTCCAGTCTGTTCCTTGTACATTTATATAGACACAGAACTCCTCAGTGCTTTAATATCCTTATACTTATTTACAGTAGGGGTACATTAATCCCCTTATAATACTGATGTACCCAGAGTTCCCTGTATAACTCAGTCTGTTGCCTTGTACATTTATAGACACGAACTCCTCAGTGACTGCTAGTATCCTTATAATTTACATAGGGGGATACATTATACTTATATACATGAGTTTGACTCTGACCCTTATAACTGTAATAACGAAGTATAGATGTTTTGCTTGCTGCTATGATGATGATTTTCTATCCCACGATACTTACACGACGTTATGTAGATGGCCCTTCCGCCAACATTATGATGTGTTAATGTTTGCACCATTACACCCCCATCTCTGCTTAAACCATTATAAAATGTTATCTGCTTCCTGTTTCCCTTTAAAAATTCCTTTTGACGCGTGGGAACTGTTTACGTGGTGTCATTTCCCCCCCTATCATTCTCACACCTCCGAGCCAGCGAAAACCAAGGCGGGCAGATTCTTTTCTCCTACATTAACTTGGCAATCCTTGGTTATTTCGCTATTTGGGTTGTCCTGGCGGAATTCTTGCCTTGCAGATTTCTGTGTAGATTAGACATCTGTGTATGAATGATGTGCCTTTGCATTTTATAAAATTGTATTAATGACGAATGTTCCAAAGGACACAAACGTATCAAATATTCTGTTTGAAATATTTATTACGCTGCGTAGATTGAAGGGCGAGCTCACACGGCTGTAAGAATGTTTTAATATTATTCTATCAATACATGGAATCACGGATAAAATGATTAAGACGTAAATCCTTCCTCATCTACGGAATGAACTAACTTTGTGTAGACCTGGGAAAGGGATTCCCAGCCGTAATGCCGATATGGCCTCCGGGAATCGTGTTTTGTCTAATGTCTCCACCTGAACATAAGATACGATCGTATCCACAACAGAGAATAACTACACTGGAGAACAATGACTTGATGACCGCCCATAAAATTGGCTCTTCCGAGAATTGGAATGATCTTTTTTCTATAACATACTTTTTTCCAGCCACTAGAATCTCAGATGTAAACTGTGTTTTCAGCCATTGGAAATCTGTCGATTCTGGTTTTTGTTTTTTTTTTTTTTTTTAAGAATTTTACGGTTACACTTAACTGTAAAATATTTGAATAATTTAACTGTTTTGTTCTGGGGGTTTCTAAAAGGTCCAACGTTGCCGGCTACTCACTTAATTGTTAGCTCTTCAGGAAGGTCTCTATTTTAATGTGGTCCCAGTCTTGCGCACTTATAATCAATTTTATCATAATTTCTTATATAGTGTTTCTTAACGATGTATAAATTGTCATTTAATTAATTTTTATCTATCTGTATAATGTCACGTATCCCTTGTTGTGTAATCTGTATTGTTATAATGTACAAGCGCTGTGTCCCAATGTGGCGCTATATAAATACACATATACAGACATACTGGTATAATCTGTTATTGTTTATAAATGTACAGCGCTGTGTCCCCAAGTTGGCCTATATAATAAACATATACATCATACGTATAATCTGGTATTGTTCTAATGTACAGTGTTGTGTATCCCAAGTGGCGCTATTAAATAAACATATACATACATACTGTATAATCTGTATTGTTATAAATGACAGCGCTGTGTACCAAGTGCGCTATATAAATAAACATATACATACATACGTAGATCTGTATTTGTTACAATGACAGCGCTGTGTACCCAGTGCGCTATATAATAACATTACATACATACTGTATAATCTGTTTGTTTATATGTACAGCGCTGTGTACCCAAGTGTGTTATATAAATAAACATATACTACATCCTGTATAATCTGTATTGTTATAATGTACAGGCTGTGTTATCCAGTGGCGCTATATACAATAACATATCGTACATACTGTAAATTGTATTGTTATAATGTAACAGACGCGGTGTACCGCCAGTGGCGCGCTATTATAAATAAACATAATACATACTACTGTATAAGTCTGTTAATTGTTATAATGTCAATCCGCTGTTGTCCCCAGTGGCGCCTATATAATAAAATAACAATAATAATACTGTATAATCTGTATTGTATTAATGTACACGCGTGTACCACAGTGGCGCATATAAATAACATATACATACAACTGTATAATCTGTATTGTTTTATAATGTACAAGCGCTGTGTACCCAAGTGGTTTAATAATAACATTACATACACGCTGTATAATGTAGTTGTAGTAGGGTTTATACAATGTAGTAGTCGTTATAGTAGGGATATATGATGTAGCTGTAGTAGGGTTTATACAATGTAGTAGTCGTTATAGTAGGGATATACAATGTAGTTGTAGTAGGGTTTATACAATGTAGTAGTCGTTATAGTAGGGATATACGATGTAGTTGTTGTAGGATTTATACAATGTAGTAGTCATTATAGTAGGGATATACAATGTAGTTGTAGCAGGTTTTATACAATGTAGTAGTCGTTATAGTAGGGATATACGATGTAGTTGATGACTACTACATTGTATAAACGCGACTACACTACATCGTATATTCCCTACATAACAACACACATTTGTATAAACCCTCTACTAAAACTACATCCTATATTCCTACTATAATGACTACTTACATTCTATAAAACACTACTACAAAACACATGTCTATATCCTACGATAACAACTACTACATTGTATAAACTTAGACTAAACTAATCATATAATCCTACTGACAAACTGCTATATGTATAAACTCTACTACAACCTACATCGGTAGACCCACTTAACTACTATTGAAAATACTAAATACAGTAATATCAGTAACTATAACACATTTTACTATAACCACTTACCTACATTTGTATTAACTCCTACTTAAACGTTACATCCGTATTATCACCTACTATGGACACAAACTCCATGTTACGTACAACTACATCTATATATCCTACTTATCTTAACAGTACGAGCTACCTACACTTGTAACAAAACCTACTACTACAACAAATCATATATCCTACATAAGACTGCTACATAGTATATACCCTACTAAAACTACATTGTTTATCCCTACTATAACGACTAATTACATTATAAAACCCTACTACAAACTATATTGTATATTTCCTACTATAACGACTACTACAGTGTATAAACCCTACTACAACATACATGCTACATTGTATAATCCTACTACAAACTTACTGTATAGTATTGAGGTTGAATATAAAGACATACGTCCCATCCCAGTCCAATCCTCCTATCCTAGCAAATATCCTCCATGAATTCCTGCCAAACTGTTGTCCAGGGGGAAGGCATAAAAAAACCACCAAATTATACATGGGAATGAACTAAATCTATTATCCAGTAATTGTAACCCTTTGACTTGCCTATGACATCCATATTACGTTGGACAGTATGCAAACTTTTTCCCTGTGTCCCAACTCTACTTTAGTGTATCAATACCAGTAACTTGTAACATTCCTTGTTTGTAGAAACTCATCCAGCTTTTTATTTAAAACTGACAATGAACCTGCCATAACAACGTCCACTGGAAGGACAGTCCAAGCTTTACCGTTCTCACAGTGAAAAACCCTTTCCCAACTCTACTTTTGTATCAATACCAGTACTTGTAACATTCTGTTTGTAGAAACTATCCAGCTTTTTATTAAACTGACCAATGAAACTGCCAAAACAAGTCACTGGAAGACAGTTCCATAGCTTTACGTTCTCACAGTGACAAACCCTTTCCAACATCTACTTATGTATCAATCCACAGTAACTTGTTAACATTCCTTGTTTGTAGAAAACCATCCAGCTTTTTATTATAAAACTGACCAATGAACCTGCCAAACAACGTCCACTGGAAGACAGTTCCATAGCTTTACCGTTCTCACAGTGACAAAACCTTTCCCAACTCTACTTTATGTATCAATACCAGTAACTTGTAACATTCCTTGTTTGTAGAAACTCATCCAGCTTTTATTAAAAGGACCAATGAAACCTGCCATAACAATGTCCAACTGGAAGACAGTTCCATAGCTGTTACCGTTCTCACAGTGACAAAACCCTTTCCCAACTCTACTTTATATATCAATACCAGTAACTTGTAACATTCCTTGTTTGTAGAAACTCCATCCAGCTTTTTATTAAACGACCAATGAACCTGCCATAACAACGTCCACTGGAAGCCAGTTCCATAGCTTTACCGTTCTCACAGTGACAAACCTTTCCCAACTCTACTTTATGTATTCATACCAGTAACTTGTAACATTCCTTGTTTGTAGAAACTCATCCAGCTTTTTATTAAACTGACCAATGAACCTGCCATAACAACGTCCACTGGAAGACAGTTCCATAGCTTTACCGTTCTTCACAGTGACAAAACCCTTTCCCAACTCTACTTTATGTATCAATACCAGTAACTGTAACATTCCTTTTGTAGAAAACATCCAGCTTTTTATTTAACTGACCAATGAACCTGCCATAACAACGTCCACTGGAAGACAGTTCCATAGCTTTACGTTCTCACAGTGACAAACCCTTTCCCAACTCTACTTATGTATCAATCCAGTAACTTGAACATCCTTTGTTGTAGAAAAACCATCCAGCTTTTATTAAAACTGACCAATGAACCTGCCATAACAATGTCCACTGGAAGACAGTTCCATAGCTTTACCGTTTCTCACAGTGACAAAAACCCTTTCCCAACTCTACTTTAGTATCAATCCAGTAACTGTAACATTCCTTGTTGGTAGAAACATCATCCAGCTTTTATTAAACTGACCAATGACCTTGCCCATAACAAGTCCACTGGAAGACAAGTTCCATAGCTTTACCGTTCTCACAGTGACAAACCCTTTCCCATTATATTATCTATTATATCAAACCTTAGTACAACTTTGTAACATTCCTGTTTGAGAAAACTCATCCAGCTTTTTATTAAACTGACACAATGAACTGCCATAACAACGTCCACTGGAAGACAGTTCCATAGCTTTACCGTTCTCACAGGTGACAAAACCCTTTCCCAACTCTACTTTATGTAATCAATACCAGTAACTTGTAACATTCCTTGTTTGTAGAAACTCATCCAGCTTTTTTAAACTGACCAATGAACCTGCCATAACAACGTCCACTGGAAGACAGTTCCATAGCTTTACCGTTCTCACAGTGACAAACCCTTTCCCAACTCTACTTTAGGTATC
>JAACNH010000114.1:298431-370998 GCA_019447015.1 Hymenochirus boettgeri
ACAATGTAGTTGTAGTAGGGTTTATACAATGTAGTAGTCATTATAGTAGGGATAAACGATGTAGTTGTAGAAGGGTTTATACAATGTAGTAGTCGTTATAGTAGGGATAAACAATGTAGTTGTAGTAGGGATTATACAATGTAGTAGTCGTTATAATAGGGATATATGATGTAGTTGTTGTAGGGTTTATACAATGTAGTAGTCGTTATAGTAGGGATATACGATGTAGTTGTAGTAGGGTTTATACAATGTAGTAGTCGTTATAGTAGGGATATATGATGTAGTTGTAGTAGGGTTTATACAATGTAGTAGTCGTTATAGTAGGGATAAACAATGTAGTTGTAGTAGGGTTTATACAATGTAGTAATCGTTATAGTAGGGATATACAATGTAGTTGTTGTAGGGTTTATACAATGTAGTAGTCGTTATAGTAGGGATAAACGATGTAGTTGTAGTAGGGTTTATACAATGTAGTAGTCGTTATAGTAGGGATAAACAATGTAGTTGTAGTAGGGTTTATACAATGTAGTAGTCGTTATAGTAGGGATATACGATGTAGTTGTAGTAGGTTTTATAGAATGTAGTAGTCCGTATAGTTGGGATATACAATGTAGTTGTAGTAGGGTTTATACAATGTAGTAGTCATTATAGTAGGGATAAACGATGTAGTTGTAGAAGGGTTTATACAATGTAGTAGTCGTTATAGTAGGGATAAACAATGTAGTTGTAGTAGGGATTATACAATGTAGTAGTCGTTATAATAGGGATATATGATGTAGTTGTTGTAGGGTTTATACAATGTAGTAGTCGTTATAGTAGGGATATACGATGTAGTTGTAGTAGGGTTTATACAATGTAGTAGTCGTTATAGTAGGGATGTACGATGTAGTTGTAGTAGGGTTTATACAATGTAGTAGTCGTTATAGTAGGGATAAACAATGTAGTTGTAGTAGGGTTTATACAATGTAGTAGTCGTTATAGTAGGGATATACAATGTAGTTGTTGTAGGGTTTATACAATGTAGTAGTCGTTATAGTAGGGATAAACGATGTAGTTGTAGTAGGGTTTATACAATGTAGTAGTCGTTATAGTAGGGATAAACGATGTAGTTGTAGTAGGGTTTATACAATGTAGTAGTCTAGTTACAAGTGTAGGAGCTGCAAGTTAAATAAGTAGAGATCAATCATAGATGTATTGTACGTAACATGGAGGTTGGTGTGCGCATAGTAGAGTGGATAGTACGGATGTAAACGTTTATAGTAGGAGTTAATACAAATGTAGTAGTGGTTATAGTAATGTGTTATAGTTACTATAGTTACTATTAGTATCATGATAGTAAGTGGATCTACGATGTAGGTTGTAGTAGAGTTTTATACAATATAGCAGTAGTTGTAAGTAGATTATATGATGTAGTTGTAGTAAGGTTTATACAATGTAGTAGTTGTTATAGTAGGGATATACAATGTTTTTGTAGTAGGTGTTATAGAATGTAGTAGTCATTATAGTAGGAATATAGGATGTAGTTTTAGGAGGGTTTATACAATGTGTAGTTGTTATAGTAGGGATATACGATGTAGTTGTAGTAGGTTTATACAATGTAGTAGTCTTTATAGAGGGATATACAATGGTTATAGTAGGGATAAACGATGTAGTTGTAGTAGGGTTTATACAATGTAGTAGTCGTTATAGTAGGGATAAACGATGTAGTTGTAGTAGGGTTTATACAATGTAGTAGTCGTTATAGTAGAGATAAACAATTAGTTGTAGTAGGGTTTATACAATGTAGTAGTTGTTATAGTAGGGATATACGATGTAGTTGTTGTAGGGTTTATACAATGTAGTAGTCGTTATAGTAGGGATAAACAATGTAGTTGTAGTAGGGTTTATACAATGTAGTAGTCGTTATAGGTCGTAGATGATGTTGTTGTACGTAGTAGGGTTTTAGTTACAAGTGTAGGAGCTGCAAGTTAAATAAGTAGAGATCAATCATAGATGTATTGTACGTAACATGGAGGTTGGTGTGCGCATAGTAGAGTGGATAGTACGGATGTAAACGTTTATAGTAGGAGTTTAATACAAATGTAGTAGTGGTTATAGTAATGTGTTATAGTTACTATAGTTACTATTAGTATCATTATAGTAAGTGGATCTACGATGTAGGTTGTAGTAGAGTTTTATACAATATAGCAGTAGTTGTAAGTAGGATTATATGATGTAGTTGTAGTAGGTTTATACAATGTAGTAGTTGTTATGTAGGGATATACAATGTTTTTGTAGTAGGTGTTATATAATGTAGTAGTCATTATAGTAGGAATATAGGATGTAGTTTTAGGAGGGTTTATACAATGTGTAGTTGTTATAGTAGGGATATACGATGTAGTGTAGTAGGTTTATAACAATGGTAGTAGTCATTTGTAGTAGGGTTTATACAATGTAGTAGTCGTTATAGTAGGGATAAATGATGTAGTTTTAGTAGGGTTTATACAATGTAGTAGTCGTTATAGTAGGGATATACGATGTATTTTTTGTAGGGTTTATACAATGTGGGAGTAGTTATAGCAGAAATAACATGATTTAGTAGTACACAAATATACAAAAAGGGAAGGGGGTCCAGCAGGCATTGTCCCAGCCACCGAGGGGTCTACTAATAGTCTACACTCATTACTGAACTACAAGTCTCATAATCCCTTCATCAGCCAATGTGTGGTGTGGATCATCAATATATATTTTCATAGTTTCAGGCTACTTTGAACCTGTAGCTGAACTTTTGGGATGTTTAGTGCGTTAGATTTTTTGGGTCAAACTCCCTGAGAACCTTATGGAATTTGTTACAATGTATCTGTATTGTTTTTGTGCAGGTTTAGGACATTGATAAATGGTTCACCCTCCCTTTTATTTTTTTATCCCAGAAGTGCTGGAATTTGACTGGAGGTTAGAAAAGGAACCGTCACCTTACACCGGGTTAGTGGCAAGACTAATAGTGTTTGGATTTTCAGACACAAAGCAAAACAACTTTCCATGTAAAATGTGATGCTCGATTTGGCTTCCCAAACAAATCCATTTACTGGGAATGACAACAGGACCACATTTGTCCTAATACAGTTCCAGACAATATTCTTATATGTTTTATACATTTACTTATAGAGCATAAAGCATTTCACAGAGTTCCTCAGTGACTTCTAATATCCTTATAATTTACAGTAGGGATACATTATCCCTTATAATACATGAGTGGTACCCAGAGTTCCCTGTATAACTCAGTCTGTGTCCTTGTACCTTTATATAGACACAGAACCCTCAGTGACTTCTAATATCCGTATAATTTACAATAGGGGATACATTATCCCTTATAATACATGAGTGGTATCCAGAGTTCCCTGTATAACTCAGTCTGTGTCCTTGTACATTTATATAGACACAGAACTCCTCAGTGACTTCTAATATCCTTATAATTTACAGTAGGGGGTACATTATCCCTTATAATACATGAGTGGTACCCAGAGTTCCCTGTGTAACTCATCTGTGTCCTTTACCTTTATATAGACACCAACGCTCAGTGACTTGCTAATATCTTAATAATTTACAGTAGAGGGATACTTTATCCCTGTATATATCTGAAGGGTGTCCCACAGTTTCCCTGTATAGCTCAGTCTGTGTCCTTGTACCCTTTTAAACACAGCAACCCTCCAGTACTTCTAATATCCTTATAATTTACAGTAGGGAGGGAACGTATTCCTCTTAATACTGAGTGGTACCCAGATTCCACTCTGTATAACTCAGTCGTCGGTCCCTTGTACCTTTATATGACACGAAACTCAGTGACTTTCTATAATACCGTTATAATTTACATAGGGTAACATTATCCCCTTATAATACAATGAGTGGTATCCCAGAGTTCCTGTATCACTCACTCTGTTGATCCTTGTGGGACACCTTTTATATGGCACAACAGACTCCTCAGTGACTTCTAATATCCTTACTAATTACAGTAGGATACTTATCCCTTATATCCATGATGGTACCCAGAGTTTTCCCTGTATAACTCAGTCTGTGTCCTTGTACCTTTATATGGACACATAACTCCTCAGTGACTTCTAATATCCTTATAATTTACAGTAGAAGATACATTATCCCTTATAATACATGAGTGGTACCCAGAGTTCCCTGTATAACTCAGTCTGTGTCCTTGTACCTTTATATGGACACAGAACTCCTCAGTGACTTCTAATATCCTTATAATTTACAGTAGGGGATACATTATACCTTATAATACATGAGTTGTACTCTGACCTGTATAACTATATAAGAAAGTAATGAAGTTTTGCTTGCTGCTATGATGATGATTTTATCCCACGATACTTGACACGACGTTATGTAGATATGGGCCCTTCCCATGATGTGTAATGTTGCACCCAGTTACACCCATCTCTGCTTAAATACCATTATAAAATGATTATCTGCTTCTGTTCCCTTTATAAATCCTTTTGAACTCGTGTGAAATGTTTACGTTGTGCATTTCCCCCTAATCATTCTCACCTCCGAGCCAGCGAACCAGGCGGGCAGATTCTTGCCCTACATTAACTTGGCATCCTTGGTGTATTTCGCTATTTGGGTTGTCTGCGGAATTCATTGCCTTGCAGATTTCTGTGTAGATTAGACATCTGTGTATGAATGAAATGTGCTTTGCATTTTAATGTATTAAGACGATGTCCAAACGGACACAACGTATCAAATTATTCTTTTGAAATATTTATTACGCTGCGTAGATTTAGGGCGAGCTACACTGCTGTAAGAATGTATTTATATTATTCTATCAATACATGGAATCGGATAAAATGATAAGATCGTACATCCTTCCTCATCTACGGAATGAACTAACTTGTGTGTAGACTGAGGATTCCCAGCCGTATTCCGATATGGCTCTCCGGGAATCGTGTTTTGTCTAATGTCTCCACCTGGAAGCATAAGACACGATCGTATCCACAACAGAGATAACTAGCATGGAGAACAAGCTATTGACGCCCATAAAATTGCTCTTCGGAGAATTGGAAGATCTTTCATTTCTATAACAGACTTTTTCCAGCACTAGAATCTCAATGTTACTGGTTTTCAGCCATTGGAAATCCTGCGATTCCTGGTTGTTTTTTTTTTTTTTTAGAATTTGTAAGGTTGACACATTAACTGTAAAGATTTGATAATTTAACTGTTTTGTTCTGGGGGTTTCTAAAAGGTCCAACGTTGCACGGGCTACTCACTTAGATTGTAAGCTCTTCAGGGAAGGGATCTCATTTTTAATGTGTCCAGGCTTGCGGCACTTATATCAATTTATCCATAATTTCTATATATATGTTCTTAACTGATGTATGAAATTGTATTTAATTTAATTTTTATCTATCTGTATAATGGCACTTATCCCCTTGTTTGTATAATCTGTATTGTTATAATGTACAGCGCTGTGTACCCAAGTGGGGCTATATAAATAAACATATACATACATACTGTATAATCTGTATTGTTATAATGTACAGCGCTGTGTACACAAGTGGTGCTATATAAATAAACATATACATACATACTGTATAATCTGTATTGTTAACTATTGTCAGAGCTTGTCACCCAGTGGCGCTTAATAATAAATAAACATATTACATACATACTGTAATAATCTGTATTGTATAAATGTACAGCGCTGTGTACCCAGTGGCGCTATATAAATACATATACATACATACGTATAATCTGTATTGTTATTATGTAACAGGCTGTGTCCCAAGTGGGCGCTAAATAATAACATATATACATACATTACTGTATAATGTGTATTGTTATAATGTACAGCGCTGTGTACCCACGTGGCGCTATAATATAAAACATATCATAATACTGTATAATGTGTATTGTTATAATGTATCAGAGCTGTGTTACTCCAAGTGGCTCTGTATAAATAAACATATACATACATACTGTTAACTGTATTGTTATAATGTACAAGCGCTGTGTCCCAAGTGGGCGCTATATAAATAAACATATCATACAGTGTATAATCTGTATTGTATAATAACGCGCTGGTCCCCAAGTGGCGCTATATAAATAAAACATATCTACATACTGGTATAATCTGTATGTTTTAATGTACAGCGCTGTGTACAAGTGGAGCTATTATAAAAACATATACTACATACTGTATAATCTGTATTGTTATAATGTACAGCGCTGTGTCCCCAAGTGGCGCATAATAAAAACATATACAAACATACTGTGATATCCTGTTTGTATAATTGTACAGCGATGTGTCCCCAGTGGCGCTATATAAATAAACCTATACATACATACTGTATAATCTGTTTGTTGTTTAATGTCAGCACTGTGTCCCCAAGTGGCGCTATATAAAAAACATATACATACATACTGTATAATCGTTATTGTTATAATGTACAGCGCTGCGTCCCCAAGTGGCGCTATATAAATAAACATATACATACACACTGTATAATCTGTATTGTTAATGTACAGCGCTGCGTCCCCAGTGGCGCTATATAAATAACTATACATCATACTGTATAATCTGTATTGTTATAATTGTACACCGCTGGTCCCCAAGTGGCGCTATAAATAAATTAAACTATACTACATACTGTATAATCGTATTGTTATAATGTAGAGCGCGTGTACCCAAGTGGCGCTATATAAATAAACATATATACATACTGTATAATCTGTATTGTTTAAATGTACAGCGCTGCGTCCCCAAGTGCGCTATATATACAATTACATACCCCTGTATATCTGTATTGTTATAATGTACAGCGCGGTCCCCAGTGGCGTTATATAAATAAAACATATACATACATACTGTATAATCTGTATTGTTATAATGTACAGGCTGCGTCCCCAGTGCCGCTATATAAATAAACTATCATCCATACTGTATAATCGGTATTGTTATAATGTACACGCTGCGTCCCCAAGTGGCGCTATATAAATAAACATATCTACATACTGTATAATCTGTATTGTTATAATGTAAAGCGCTGTGTACCCAAGTGGCGCTATATAATAAACATATACCCATACTGTATAATCTGTATTGTTATAATGTCCAGCGCTGCGTCCCCAAGGCGCTATATAAATAAACATATACATACATACTGTAATAATCTGTATTGTTATAAGGTAGAGCGCTTGTGTACCCAGTGGCCTTATTAAATAAACATATACATACATACTGTATATCTGTATTGTTTTATATGTACAGCGCTGCGTACCAAAGTGGAGCTATATAAATAAAACATATACATACATACTGTATAATCGTATTGTTATAATGTACAGCGCTGTGTATCCAAGTGGCGCATATAAATAAACATATACATACACACTGTATATCTGTATTGTTATAATGTACACGCTGTGTCCCAAGTGGCGCTATATAAATAAACATATACATCATACATACGTATAATCTGTATTGTTATAATGTACACGCATGTGTCCCCGTGGCGCTATATAATAAACATATACATACATAACTACTGGTAATACTCTGTATTGTTATAATGTACCAGCGCTGTGTCCCAATGGCTCTATAAATAAACTAACATAAATCCTGTATACTGATTGTTATAGATGTCAAGCGCTTGTACCCCAAGTGGCGCTATATAATTAAAATATACAATAAATACTGTATAAATCTAATTGTTTATAATGTCCAGCGCTGTGTCCCCAAGTGGCGCTATAAATAAACATATACATACATACTGTATAATCTGTATTGTTATAATGTACGCGCTGTGTCCCCAAGTGGCGTATTAAATAACATATACATAATACTGTATATCGTATTGTTTATAATGTACAGCGCTGTGTAACCCAAGTGGCGCATAATAATAACATATACATACATACTGTATAATCTGTATTGTTATAATGTACAGCGCTGTGTACCCAAGTGGCGCTATATAAATCAACATATCATACATACTG
The DNA here is from genome assembly GCA_019447015.1 of Hymenochirus boettgeri. NCBI lineage: Eukaryota > Metazoa > Chordata > Amphibia > Anura > Pipidae > Hymenochirus > Hymenochirus boettgeri. The sequence goes on from JAACNH010000114.1 coordinate 306,415, forward strand.
TATAATCTGTATTGTTATATGATACAGCGCTTGTACCCAAGTGGCGCTATATAAATAAACATATACATACATACTGTATAATCGTTGTTGTTATAATGTTCAGCGCTGTGTACCCAGAGTGGCCTATATAATAAACATATACTCTCCTGTATATCTGTATTGTATATGTACAGCGCTGTGTCCCCAGTGGCGCTATATAATTAACATATACATACATACTGTTATCTGTATTGTTATATGTACGCGCTGTGTCCCAAGTGGCGCTTAAATAAACATATACATGCATACTGTATAATCTGTATCGGTTATATACACGCTGCGTACCAAGTGGCGCTATATAAATAAAACATTCATACATACTGTATCAAATCGTATGTTGTATAATGTAACGCGCTGTGTACCCAGTGGCGCTATATAAATAAACATAAATACATACATACTGTATAATCTGTATTGTTATAATGTACAGCGTCTGTGGTACCCAAGTGGCGTTAATATAAATAACATATACATACATCTCTGTATAATCTGTATTTTTATAATGTACAGCGCTGTGTCCCCCAAGTGGCGCTATATAAATAAACATATACATCTACGTATAATCTGTATCGTTATAATGTACAGCGCTGCGTACCCAAGTGGCGCTATATAAATAAACATATCTCATACTGTATAATCTGTATGGTTATAATGTCAGCGCTGTGTCCCCCAAGTGGCGCTATTAAATAACATTACATACACATACGTAAATCTTGTATTGTTAAATGTACAGCGCTGTGTCCCCAGTGGCGCTATATAAATAACGTAATCATAAATACTGTATAATCGTATTGTTATAATGTACACCGCTGTGTCCCCAAGTGGCGCTATATAAATAAACATATACATACATACTGTATAATCTGTTATGTTAATGTACGCGCTGGTACCCAAGTGGCGCTATATAAATAAACAATCATATACTATATAATCTGTATTGTTTAATGTACAGCGCTGGTGTCCCCATTGGCGCTATATAAATAACATACATACATACTGTATAATCTGTATTGTTATAATGTACAGCGCTGTGTCCCCAGTGGCTCTGTATAAATAAACATATACATACATACTGTATAATCTGTATTGTTATAAGGTACAACGCTGTGTCCCCATGGCGCTATTAAATAAACATTACATACATACCTGTATAATCTGTATTGTTAAATTACAGCGCTGTGTACCCATTGGCGCTATAATAATAAACTATACATACATACTGTATAATCTGTATTGTTTAAGTACAGCGCTGTGTACCCAAGTGGCGCTATATAAATAAACATATACATCATACTGTAAATCTGTATTGTTATAATGTACAGCGCTGTGTACCCAAGTGGCGCTATTAAATAACATATCCATACATACTGTATAATCTGATTGTTATAATGTACAGCGCTGTGCCCAAGTGGCGCTATATAATAAACATATACATACATACTGTATAATCTGTTTGTTAAATGTACAGTGCTGGTGTACCCAGTGGGCGCTATATAAATAAACATATACATACATACTGTATAATCTGTATTGTTATAATGTCACCGCTGTGTACCCAAGTGGGCGCTATAAAATAAACATATACATACATACGTATAATCTGTATTGTTATAATGTACAGCGCTGTGTGTCCCAAGTGTCGCTATATAATAAACATATACAACATACGTATAATCTGTATGTTTCTAATGTACAGCTCTGTGTACCCAGTGGCGCATATAATAAACATATACATACATACTGTATATAATCTGTATTGTTTTAATGTACAGCGCTGTGTCCCCAAGTGGCCTATATAATAAACATATTCACATACTGTATAATCTGTATTGTTATAATGTAGCGCTGTGTCCCAAGTGGCGCTATATAATCAACATAATACATACATACGTCTATATCTGTATTGTTATAATGTACAGCGCTGTGTCCCCAAGTGGCTCTGTTAAATAAACATAATACATACATACTGTATAATCTGTATTGTTATAAATGTACAGCGCTGTGTCCCCAATGGGCGCTATAAAATAAACCATACATACTGTATAATCGTATGTTTTATAATGTACAGCGCTGTGTCCCCAAGTGGCCTGTATAAATAAACACTACATACATACTGATAATCTGTATTGTTATAATGTACAGCGCTGTGTCCCCAGTGGCGCTATATATAAACATATACATACTGTATAATCTGTATTGTTTATATGTACACCGCTGTGTACCCAAGTGCGCTATATAAATAAACATTACATACATACTGATAATCTGTATTTTATAATGTACAGCGCTGGTCCCAAGTGGCGCTATATAAATAAACATATACATACATACTCTTATCTGTATTGTTAAATGTACACCGCTGTGTCCCCAAGTGGCGCTATATAAATAACATATACATACATCTGTATAATCTGTATTGGTTAAATGTAACCACGCTGTGTCCCCAAGTGGCCGCTATATAAATAAACATATACATACATACTGTAATATCTGTATTGTTATAATGTACAGCGCTGCCGAACCCAGTGGCGCTATATAAATACATATACATACATACTGTATAATCTTATTGTTATTGTACAGCGCTGGTACCCAAGTGGCGCTATATAAATAAACATAACATACTACTGTATAATCGTATTGTTATAATGTCAGCGCTGTTACCCAAGTGGCGCTATATAAATAAACATATACTACATACTGTATAATCGTATGTTTTTATAATGTACAGCCTGTGGTACCCAGTGGCGCTATATAAATAAACATATACATACATACTTATAATCTGTATTGTTATATGTACAGCGCTGTGTCCCCAAGTGCCTGTAAAATAAACATATACATACATACTATAATCTGTATTGTATAATGTACAGCGCTGGTCCCCAAGTGGCGCTATATAAAATAACATATACATCCTGTATAATCTGTATTGTTTATAATACAGCGCTGTGTCCCCCATTGGCCTGTATAAATAAACATATACATCCATACTGTATAATCTGTATTGTTATAATGTACACGCTGTGTTCCCAAGTGGCGCTTATTAATAAACATATACATACATACTGTATAATCTGTATTGTTTATAAGGTCACACGCTGTGGTCCCCCCAAGTGGCGCTAATAATAATACTATACTACTGTATAAATCTGTATTGTTATAATGTACGCGCTGTGTACCCAAGTGGCGCTATTAAAATAACATATACAACATACTGTATAATCTGTATGTTATAATGTACAGCGCGTGTACCCAAGTGGCGCTAAATAATAAACTATACATACATACTGTATAATCTGTATTGTTATATTACCAGCGCTGTGTACCCAAGTGGCTCTATATAATACATTACATACTGTATAATCTGTATTGTTATAAGTACAGCGCTGTGTACCCAAGTGGCGCTATAAATATAAACATATACATACTGTATAATCTGTATTGTTATAATGTACAGCTGTGGTACCCAAGTGGGCTATATAATAACATATACATCCATACTGTATATTCTGTATTGTTTAAATGTACAGCGCTGTGTCCCAAGTGCGGTATAATAAAAACATATCATACACTGTATAATCTGTATTGTTAAAATGTACAGCGCTGCACCCCAGTGGCCGTATATAAATAAACATATCCATACAACTGTATATCTGTATTGTTATAATGTACACGCGCTGTCCCCAATGGCGCTATAATAATAAACATATACTACATACTAATCTGTATGTTATATGTACAGGCTTGTGTCCCAAGTGGCTCTGTAATATAAACATATACATACATACTGTAAATCTGTATGTTATATGTAACAGCTCTGGGTCCCACAGTGGCGCTGTATAAATAAACACAATACATACTGTATATCTGTATTGTTATAAGTACAGCGCTTGTCCCAAGTGGGCTTTATATAACAATACATACATCTGTATAATCTGTATTGTTATAATGTACAGCGCTGTGTCCCCAAGTGGCTCTGTATAAATAAACATATACATACATACTGTTTATCTGTATTGTTATAATGTACAGCGCTGGTGTCCCCAAGTGCGCTATATAAATAAACATATACATACATACTGTATAATCTTGTGTTATATGTACAGCACTGTGTCCCAAGTGGCGCTATATAATAAACATATACATAACTACATACTGCATAATCTGTATTGTTATAATGTCAAGCGCTGTGTACCCAAGTGTGTTTATAAATAAACATATACATACATACTGTATAATCTGTATTGTTATAACGTACAGAGCTGTGTCCACCAAGTGGCGCTATATAATATAAATATATCATACATCAGTATAACTGTATTGTTATAATGTACAGCGACTGTGTAACCAATTGTCGTTAATAAATAAACATATACTACTGTATAATCTGTATTGTTATAATGTACAGCTCGGTGTTACCCCAAGTGGCGCTATATAAAATAATACACTATACGATACTGTATAATCTGTATTGTTAAATGTACAGCGCTGCGTCCCCAGTGGCGTGTATAATAACATATACTACATACTGATATCTGTATTGTTTGTAATGTATCAGCGCTGTGTACCAAGTGGCGCTATATTAAACTAAACATATCATACCTTATAATCTGTATTGTTATATAAGTACAGCGCTGTGTCCCCAAGTGGCGCTATATAAATAACTATACACTACATACTGTATATTCTGTATTGTTATAATGTACAGCGCTCCGTCCCCATGGCGTATATAAATAAACATATACCTCATACTTTAATATCTGTATTGTTATATAATTACAGACGCTGCAAAAAATCCCCAAGTGGGCGTCATAATAAATAAACCATATACATACATACGTATATCGTATTGTTATATGTACAGCGCTGAATCCCCAAGTGGCGCTAATATAAATAAAATATACATACATACTGTATAATCTGTATTGTTATAATGTACAGCGTGCGTCCCCAAGTGGCGCTATAATAACACATACATACATACTGTATAATCTGTATTGTAAATATGTCAGCGCTGCACCCCAAGTGGCCTATATAAAAACATATACATACATACTGTATATCTGAATGTTAATGTACAGCGCTGTGTACCAAAGTGCGCTATATAAATATACTACATACTGAATAATCTGTATTGTTATAATGTACAGCGCTGCGTCCCAAAGTGGCGCTAATATAAATAACATATACATACATACGTAAAATCTGTATTGTTATAATGTTACAGCGCTGTGTACCAAGTGGGTCGGTATATAATAAACATATACATACTGTATAATCTGTATTGTTATAATTGTACAGCTCTGTGTACCCAAGTGGCGCTATATAAATAAACTATAACATACATACTGTATAATCTGTATTGTTTTAATGCAGCGCTGTGTACCCAAGTGGCCCGCTATATAATAACATTACATACATACTGGTATAATCTGTATTGTTATAATGTCAGCGCGTGGACCCAGTGGTGCATAAATAAACATATACATACTACTGTATAATCTGTATTGTTTATATGTAGAGCGCTGTGGGTACCCAAGTGGCGCATATAAATAAACATATCGTACATACTGTATAATATCTGTATTGTTATAATGTACACGCTGTGTACCCAAGTGGTGCTATATAATAACATATACATACATACTGTATAATCGTATTGTTAAATGTACAGCGCTGTGTACCCAGTGGCGCTATATAAATAAACATATACATACATCCTGTATATCTGAATTGTTATAATGTACAGCGCTGTGTACCCAAGTTGGCGCTATAATAAACATATACATACATGCTGTATAATCTGTATTGTTTATAATGTACAGCGCGCGTCCCCCAAGTGGCGCTATTAATAAACGTATAACATCATACTGTATAATCTGTATGTTTTAATGTACAGCGCTGTGTGTCCCAAGTGGCGCTAAATAAAATAACACTATACATACATACTGTATAATCTGTATGTTATAATGTACAGCGCTGTGTATCCAAGTAGTGCTATATAAATAAACATATACATCATACTGTATAATCTGTTATTGTTATAATGTACAGCGCTGTGTTCCCAAGTGGCGCATATAAATTAAACATTACATACATACTGTATAATCTGTATTGTTATAATGTACAGCGCTGTGTCCCCAAGTGGCGCTAATAATAAACATATACATACATACTGTAATCTGATTTGTTATAATGTACAGCGCTGCGTACCCAATTGGGTACGCCATCTTCTCACTTTAATTAATAAAAAAAGCTTTATGTATCGATTACAAATCTCTATTTGACCATTTTTATTGTTTCATTTTTATAAAACATTTAAATTGCCTTTTTTTTGACTTTTAAATAAATAATCGAGTTTCCCTTATGAATAATTCCATCGAAACAAGGGGCATATTTTAAAGGGCCGTTAATACCGTCCAAAATGTTCCGCAATGCGCTAAGTACAGTATCGGTGCGAAGGGAGTTTAAATACCGAAGTACGGAGCAGGTGGCTGGGAGGGGATGATGGGAAAGGATTGCGCCACGGGTGGTTGCATCCACGTTTGCAGGGGTGAGATGGAGAAAGAATAGCCACCAAGGGCTCTTTTAAGAGTGCAAGGGGACCCCAACAAATCGCTCGTTTGCGTCAGGACCTGCGATCTAACTGGTGTACGAACCTTAGAGTTGCGGCAGCTGCGCGGATATACAAAAAAAAAAAAAAAAAAACAGACAAAACAAAAACAAAAACAAAACCAAAAAAAAACAACCCACACAAAAAAAACCAAAGAAAACAACAAAAAAAAAACCAACATTCACAACAAACATAAAAAAAAAAAAAAACATAAAAAAAAAAAAAAAAAAAAAAACATCACAAAAAAAAATACAAAAAAAAAAAACATAAAACGAAAACAAAATACAAAAAAAAAAAAAAAAAAACATATAAAAAATCAACCAAAAAAGAACAAAAAAAAAAAAAAAAAACAAAAAAAAAACAAAACAAAAAAAAAAACCAAAACAAAAAAAAAAAACCATAAAAAAACAAACAGAAACATCCCTCAAAACCTCCTCCCCCCTCGCCAACACAACAAAAAAACATAACATAAACAAACATTCCAAAACAAAAAAAAAAATAAAACACAAAAAAAAAACATACAACTCACAAAAAAAAAAAAAAAAAAAAAAAAACTAACACAAAACAAAAAAAAAACAAAAAAAAAAACAAAATAAAAATAAAAAACAAAACAAAACGAATCACAAAACATATATCCTATAAACAAACAACAAAAAAAACAACAAAAAAAAAAAAACAAAAACAAAAAAAAAACAACAAACCAAACAAAAAAGACAAAACAAAAAAAAAAAAACACACAAAACAAAAAACACATAAAAAAAAACAAACACCCACAAAAAACTCACAAAAAAAAGAAAAAAAAAAAAAAAAAAACATAAACACAAAACAAACACCAAAATAACATTCCCTCAACAACAAAAAAAAAAAAACATAAATAAAAAAAAAACAAAAGTCAAACGTTAAAAATCATAAAACCAAAAAAAAACAATCCCAAAAAAAAAAAACAAACAAAAAAAACTATAAATAAAAAAACAAAAATAAAAAAAAAAAAAAAAAAAAAAAAAAAAAAGAAAACAAAGAAAAAAAACACAAAACAAAATCATTACAACACCAAACAATTAAAAAAACAAACATCCTCCAAAACACAAAAAAAAAAAAACAAAAAAAAAAAAAAAAATAAAAAAAAACCAACCCCCCCTTCCCTCACCAGCCACCTACCCCCCACCCCCCCCCCCCCCTCCACCCTCCTCCCCCCCCTTCCCCCCCCAAACCAACCCCCCCCCCACCCCCACCCCTCCCCCCCCCCCCCCGCACGCCCCCCTTCTCCCCCCCCCTCGCACCCCCCCCCACACGCCCCACCACCCTCCAATCCCACTACCACCCCCCCACCCCCCCCCCCCCCCACCCAACCAATCAAACACACCCCCACCCCCCAACCTACACCCCCCCCCCCCAACACACCCACCCCCATAAACCACCCCACCCTCACAAAACCCCCCCAACCCACCACAACAACACCACCCAACACACTCAACAAACAAACATAACCCAACCACCCAAACACACCCACCACACCAACAAACAATAACAAAAAAACCAACACACACCCACTCCCAACACCATACACCAACCCACAACAACCCCACCCCCCCATCACCAACCCCCAAAAATAACACCCCCACACAACAACCCAAACACAACGCACCATGCAAACAAAAAAAAACACACAAACAACAAAAAAAAAAAAAAAATCCCAAAACAAAAAAAAAATACACACTACCCAAAAATCAACAAAACAAAAAAAAAAACAAAAAAAACAATATATACAACATACCCAAAAAAAGAAAACACAAAAAAAAAAACAAACAAAACAAACAACAAAAAAAAAAAACCCAAAACACAAAACAACAAAAAAAAACCACCAAACAACAACAAAAACAAAAAACCCAACCAAAAAAACACAACAACACACACAACAACATACAAATCAACAACAAAAAACGAAACAAAACAAAAACAGCAAACCATAACACAAAAAAAAACCCACAACACAAAAAAAATATCACCAAAAACAACACCACACAAAACATAACAAAAAAAAAACATAACAACAAAATCACAAAAAACAAAACAAAAAAAAATCAACCAAAAAAACAGACAACAAACAAAAACAAAAAAACAAAAACCCCCCCCCCCAACCTACCCCACCCCCCCCCCCCCCACCTCACCCCCCTCCACTCCCACCCCACCCAACCACCCACCATCACACACACAACCCAACCCCCCCCCCCCCCACACCCCCACAAACAAACTCCACCACCCCCCCCCTCCCATCCCCCACCTCCCCCCCCCCCCCACCCCCCCAACCATCCTCACACCACAACACCTTCCCACACCCCCCCCCCACCACACACCCAACACCACACACCCCCCCCACCCCAAACCCACAACCCCCCCCCCACCCCCCCACAACCAAACCCCACACCCACAAACCACACCCCCTCACAAACCCACCCCACAACCATTCCCCCACCTCCCCCAAACACCCCACACACCACACCACCCAACCAAAACATCCAACAAAAAAAAAAACCAAAAAACAAAAAAAAAAACAAAAAAAACACTAAAACAAAAAACATTCAACAACATAAAACATCCAAACAAAAAAAAAAAAAAAAAAAAATAGACAAAAAAAAAAAAACAAAACCAAAAAAAAAAAAAAAAAAAAAGAAAACAAAAAAACAAAACAAACCCCAACCCTCCTCCTCTCGCCTCCCCCCCCCCACCCTCCCCCCCTACCCCCCCCCCCCACCCAACCCACAAACTCCCTCCCCCAACCACACCCCCAACCCACACACAACTACCCCCACCATTCCGCAACTACCACACCCCCAAACCTTTCACCACCCACCCCCCCCTCCCCCCCACACCACCCCCCCCCAACCCCCCCATCACCCACCCACCCCCAAAACCAACCCCCACCCCCACTCCCGTTCCCCCTTGCTCTCACACCCCCACCCACCCCAACACCCGCCCACACACACATACCCAACACACCAACTACCACCCCCCACCCCACCACCCCCCCCCCACTCCCGCCCCTTCCCCCCCCACACACCCCCTCACCCCCTCCCCCCCTCTCCAGCATTCCCCCAGCCAAAACCCCCCCTCCCCCACCCCCCTCCCCCCTACACCCAACCGCCCCCCCCCCACCCCCCCACCCCCCCCACCATCCACCACACCCACTCACCCCACCCCCCCCCCCGACCCCCCCCCGCTCCCCCCCCCCCCTCCCCCTTTCACCTCCCCCCGCCCCCCCATACATCCCTCCCCACCCGACAAAACCTCCACCACTCACAACACCACCAACATACCCCCCAACCCCCCCCCCACACCCCCCACCCCAACCCATAAACACACACACAACGCACCACCCCACATCCCCCCCCCCAACAAATCCAACAAAACAAACAAACACAAAAAAACCACAAAAAAACAAAAAAAAACAAAATCACAACCAAAAAAACAAACAAAAAAAAAAAAAACCCAAAACATAACATAAAAAAAACATAAAAAAAAAAAAAACACAAAAAAAAAAACAACAAAAACATAAACAAAAAACACCCATAAAAAAAAAAACATCCCAGAAAAAATAAAACAAAAAAAACAAACATAAACACATAAAAAAAAAACCAAAAACAAAAAAAAAAAAAATAAAACAAAAAAAACAAACAAAAACATCCCCACAATCAAAATCAAAAAAAAAAAAAAACAAAAACACATAAAAAAAAAAAAAAAAAAAAGCGATACATCCCCCCAAAAAAACAAAAAAACAAAAAACAAAAAAAACAAAAAACCACAAAAAAAAAAAAAAAAAAACAAACAAAAAAAAAAAAAACAAAAATTATCACAAAATAACCCTCCCCATCCCCCCCCCCCCCCACCCCCCCCCCCCCCACCACCCACCCCCCCCCCCCCCCCCCCCCCCGCCCCCCACCACCCCCCCCCCCCCCCCACCCCCCCCCCCCACCCCCCCCCCCCCCATCCCCCCCCCCCCCCCCCCCCTCACCCCACCCCCCCCCCCTCCCCCCCGCCACCCCCCCCCCCACCACCCCCCCACCACACAATACACAGACACCCCCCCCCCCCCCCCCCCCCCCACTCCTACCCCCCCCCCCCCCCCCCCCCCACCCCCCCCCCCCCCGCCCCGCCCCCCCCCTCCGCCCCCTCCCACACCCCCCCGCTCCCCCCCCCCAACCCTCGACCCCCCCCCCCCCCCCCCCCCCCCACCCCCACACCCTCAATCCCCCCCCCCCCGCCCCCCCCCCCCCCCCCTCCCCCACCTCCCTCCCCCCCCCCCCCCCCCCTCCCCTCCCCCACACCCACCCACCCACCCACTCACCATCCCCCTCCACCCCCCACCCACCCACCCCCACCCCCCCTCCCCTCCCTACCCCCCCACAACCCCACCCCTCCCCCCGGACAGCCACCACAAGGCCTAGTTCTGGCCAAGTTTTGTGACACCTCTAGACTTATTACTATTTAATAACGCCCAGATAATAGCCAACTCGGGGGTTAATCCTTCCGGGATTTACAGAAATGCCGCCAGCAACGGTTGTCCTTCCGGGTAATGTTTATTTTTTTTTTAACCTGAGATGCCCCTGAGTGAAGTTCAGATCTTTCTCCACTTTCTAACCCCTCGCTAATCCACTGACTCCAGACATGCTCATGATTTGAATCCACACAATAAAAAGCTCCGTTGTAAATAAGCCAATAAAAAATCAAAAAAAATAAAAGTTACTGTTCCAGACCTTGATAGACCAGAGGACCGAGACCCCTCCTCCACTTAAGTACCGCAGGGCGTTGATCGACCTTTTGATGCTCTTACCCAGCCTTTTCAAAGTCTGTAAATTTTATCACCGGTCCTGCCTCTCCTCCACCTTATTTACCAGTTCTCCAATGAAGAAAGATGCTCTCTGCAAGTGTGCGCCCCCTTTGGCCAGTCTGTAAAAAAGTCATGGACTCAGAAGGGGTGGGGCTTACTTGCCATAACGAGTCCGAATTTTGAAAGCGTGGTAAGAGCCTTTCTTTTTTACCTATACCGTAAGGAATTTCCCACATACTTTTGGTTCCTCCCCCTCATACCTCTCTTTATCTTAGTTTGTCCCAATCTTCATCTCTGAATTCAATAATTTGAAAACCTTAGCTTGACCTTACCTTAACTTTACCTGCATCCTCCAATGGGAAAGCTGTAATTTTACAACTCGGCCCCCCTCCTTGGGAATATAAATGGCATCTTAGCCAATTATTTCCGTATTTTAGTTTCTTATTTACCAAAATGACCTTTGTTGACCATTGTTTACTCACGTTGTACAATCCAAGCTTGAAACCGATCTTGTCTTCATCAGGACCAAATGTCCTTCCTTAATATAATATGTCAGGAGTATAGGGAGCGATTGTAAAGCATTGCAAACCTGTTCGCACATTTAATTGGTTTGTTTAACGCCCCAGTTTAAAATTTTCCTTTCCAAGTCCTATGAAGCCCGTCCAAGGTTACATATTTTCGGCGCCCCTTACCATCCCGTTAGATTATGACTGGTGGTGAAAATGAACCCAAGGCCGCGGAACTTATTGGGATGCCGTGTTCTGCCATTACCCGCAGTGCTATAGTTTTTACCCTGGAGCCTTGCGCGATCACACATGTATCTGTCCAATAGGCCAGCCTGTTCTATACGCAACCTTAACCTTAAGGTTCGTATACACAGAGGCAGACGCACGATGTGTTTGAACGGGCGTTTCAGCCGATAATCGGCCCATGTATGGGCACTTTCTCTGCCGAAACGGACGCTCATTCGAAGATCCCCCTGGCAGGTCGGGCAACGAAATATTCTACCATTCTATTCTACCATTTAAACATACCTTGATTTATTTAAAGGTGAACTAAACCTACACAGCAACGCAGCGATTCGCAGTCTTTTTGACCAAGTTTATTTTTAGCGTGTTGTTATCATTAATAATGTTTTTTGGTTTTTTTACATTTATTTATTTTTGCAATGTTTAGGGTTAACACAGCCTCTTTGATATCTGTTGAGATTTGTATTTATAGCTTATTTATTACTTCCCCTTTAAACGCACCACCTTATAACCTCGATATCTGTTGAGATTTGTATTTATATCTTCTTTATTACTTCCCCTTTAAACGCACCACCTTATAACCTCGATATCTGTTGAGATTTGTATTTATAGCTTATTTATTACTTCCCCTTTAAACGCACCACCTTATAACCTCGATATCTGTTGAGATTTGTATTTATATCTTCTTTATTACTTCCCCTTTAAACGCACCCCCTTATAACCTCGATATCTGTTGAGATTTGTATTTATATCTTCTTTATTACTTCCCCTTTAAACGCACCACCTTATAACCTCGGGGGATACTAGCAGTAGTTGCAGCTGAGCTGGACAGTTAAAGGAAAGTGGTTACATTTCTTGAGATTTCCCATGTACAGATTGATGCCTGTACTTGCTTTTGCCCCAGGCGTCTGTGTTAGAGTAAAAAGGACTGAGTGTCTAGTCCCAGGTGGTAAACTATGTTATTAACAAGCACAGATAGCCAAACCTTGATCTTCAAAAAAAGAGGAGACACGTAATTAGTCGCTTAGCATGTGAATACATCGAATTCCACACCAGACATTCCTTCTGTTCTCACTGGGATTTAATCTTTTACTGAAGATCTACAAAGTCAGCATTCTGTAAACGTAATCGCGCTATTATTTACTGCTAGATGGTGTAACGGTTTTGTACAGGGTTAAGAATAGAAGACAACCTGTTTAGAAAACTGTTACAATGTTTGTGGATAGTTAAGGTTCGTACACACGTGCAATCGTCATTGAAACTGTAACAGAATTGAGACTAGATTAAAAAAAAAAAAATCTGCAGATTTCCCCTTGAAATCCGCAGAGAGATCAGCCGCGAAACTGCCGTCGCGGGCCCAGTAGTAACGCCATTGGGATAGATGGTCGGCAGCAAAGTTTCCACCTGGCCTAAACTTTTTGCTTGATATTGTCTTTCGAAATTGTTTTCGATATTTTGTGCAATTCGATTAAATTTACCAAATCACTTAAAATTTCGAACCTGTGTATGGTATCCAACATCCAACATGACCAATAGACAGAGATATGTGGTTATGCCTTTGCTTTTCCTTTAGATTGACACTTTATGTTTTATTTTTATGGGTAAATGGACCCTAAATATACAGAACCGCCATTTGACGTTATCTCACTGGAGTTACCTAGATTGAATGGTATTTATAAAGTGTTGACACAGGACTGATACTTTTGTATCAATGCACAGACATTGTTTCTGTAAGTGTAGAATTTGCTTGTTTTTGTAACTTTGTATTCGATCTAAACATTTATGAAATTGGTGTTAAACCCTCAATGATTTAGCCGATGTCCCCCCTAAGGGTCCTTACACACGTCCGGCAGGAGAAACGAGGCGCCACTCGAACGAAAGATCCACCCTTAATGAATGGGCGTTTCAGCCAATATGTATGCGTTCACTCAAGCTTCGTTGATCCGCCATGGCGGATCGACGAATGACATCCGAGCGAACGCATACACACTTACGATTTTCTAACAAAACCCCCGTCTTGCGTCGTGTAATGTTGGTCCTGTCACACGTGTGCGAGGCTTTCGTTCGGAAATGTTTTATGTTTAACTCTTTGAGAATTGAAAGGGATTTTAAGTTCATTTATTTTATCGGATTTTGTTTTATTGTTCTACGGCAGATCTACAGTTTCTAGTAAAGGATAGGGACGTTTTTAGTTGTCTAAAGAATAAAATGTCGTACAGAAGATATAAATAGGGAGAACGATCGCCATCTAGAGTCATGGTTTTATTTATTTGTTTATAATCACTAGACGGTGCCAATATCTATACAGAGCAGCCAATATTTCTTAGAATCTGTCTTGACCTTCCGGGGGCTTTAGTAATTATTCTCTGCTATCTCGGGATATACTTTATTTACCTTAACGCCAGCGTTCGTGAAATCCCGTAGATGTGCGGGAGACTTGCCAGTCTGATGTATATTTACATCAGATGAACCCAGTTAAAGACCAAGGGTGATGATATCATAGTCTAGCCTTTCTTTTCCATGTCTCCTGTAAGTACATAGACTATAGCCAAACGCTGCAAACTTTGCATCTGTCCGTTTTTCAAAAATGAAAAGAAAAATGTTGAAAAGTCCTTCTTGAAGTTGCTCTCACACTTTAAGGAGAACTAAACTACTGATGTAGATTAATGTTCAAACGTAGCTTCCAAAGAATACAGACTTAAGCAAATATCTCTTGTTTTTAAAATTGAATTGAGCACAGAGATATGATCAGCCAAAGCTGGAAAAGTTCAGCAAGCCTTCAGAGGCCATTGTTCCAGCCTTTGTCCTGACTAGACAGCTCGACAGCTCTTTAGAGATAGCACTCTCACTGATTGGTCCACGCAACATCCAATGACGCGTAACTATGTGCAACATAGTAGCCAGTAGAGTTCTAGATTCTATTCTTACAATGGACCTTTAACTATTTCTCTATTGGCTACCGAAAAGTAAATGGGCCTGTGGCTAAAGATTAGCGGGACCCACAGGGTTTTAAGTTGAGGTAAACGGTGAAGAATCTTATAAATAATGGCATTTTATAGCCAGGGGCCCCTTTTAGTTTGGGGGCCCCCTCAGATTAAAACTCTTTTGTGTACTGGAGAGTTCCCATTTCCATACCGAGTACAAATGGAGTTTTCCCATCACCGCACACATTTCTGTTTATATTAAGTTTATTAGAAGTGACCACATTTCTGGTATATGAAATAGAACCTGACACCTAGAGCTGTTCCTGGTGTTGAGTTGTGGGTATTTGGTGGATAGAGACAAACCGAGTTAAGAAAACATTTGGAAGCCCTGGGATTTGATACAGATATGGTCTGTGCCCAGCAGGTAATGTTCAGTTAGAAAGTCCCATGGTGTGGAACCTACTGCAATTTCCCACCTTGTGCCATCGATATGCCCTAGATTTCAGCTTAAAAACCACAGAAGTTTCTGGTAGATGAAGAATTTTCCCCCTTGCCCGATCAAAGTTTTTTCGATAGAATAATATAACTGATCAATCTACCCAAAACACCAAAATAAGGGGAAATGATTTTCTGATTAATTCTAATTGAATTGGCCGAATTGATCGGAATATCAATGCCATTTATGGGAACCATATGAGCAACAACTATAACCCACAGTCCATAAACCTAGCCATAAACTGTTAGATATGAAGCCAATGGTACAAACAATCAAACCCCTCAGGGAGTACCAAACAATTACCAAACAATTTACCACCTGTACCAACTGTACCAAACAATTTACTGCCTGTACCAAATGTACCAAACAATGTACCACCTGTATCAAACAATTTACCACCTGTACCAACTGTACCAAACAATTTACCACCTGTACCAACTGTACTAAACAATTTACCACCTGTACCAACTGTACCAAACAATTTACCACCTGTACCAACTGTACTAAACAATTTACCACCTGTACCAAACAATTTACCACCTGTACCAACTGTACCAAACAATGTACCACCTGTACCAACTGTACCAAACAATTTACCACCTTTACCAACTGTACTAAACAATTTACCACCTGTACCAACTGTACTTAACAATTTACCAACTGTACCAACTGTAATGAACAATTTACCAACTGTACCAAAAAATTGACAACATGTACCAAACAATTGTACCACTCCACGTCACACAATTTACACCTTTACCAAACGTATCAAACAATTACCACCTTTACCAACTGTAACTAAAACAATTACCACCGTACCAACTGTACTAACAATTTACACAAATGTACCAAACAATTACCCCCCCACTGTACCAACTTGTACCAAAAAATTTACCACCTTACCAACTGTACTAAAACAATTACCACCTGTACCAACTGTACAAAAAATTAACCTACCAACCTGTACTAAACAATTACCAACTGTACCAAACAATTTACCACCTGTACCAACTGTACTGAACAATTTACCAACTGTACCAAACAATTTACCACCTTTACCAACTGTACTAAACAATTTACCACCTGTACCAACTGTATCAAACAATTTACCACCTGTACCAGCTGTACTAAACAATTTACCACCTGTACCAACTGTACTGAACAATTTACCAACTGTACCAAACAATTTACCACCTGTACCAACTGTACTGAACACATTACCACCTGTACAAACTGTACTGAACAATTTACCATCTATACCAACTGTACCAACCAATTTACTACCTGTACCAACTTTACTGAACAATTGACCACCTGTACCAACTTTACTGAACAATTTACCACTTGTACCAACTTTACTGAACAATTTACCACCTGTACCAACATTACCAAACAATTTACCACCTGTACCAATCAGTTTATCACCTGGTGCAGCAGAAATCTAATTAAAGGGGAAGTGTGGTCTCAAAACAAGTTGATTTTAAATGAAAGGCCAGGTTTCTACCTTTAAAATGAGCCATCAACCACCGTGTCTCTACATGCTGCACAGCCCAAAATATGAAGAAATCACTGATCAGAAAGTTAGGGGGTGGGAGGTTCTGAATCTGCGGGCACAAATACTAGTTCCTCTTTCTAATCTGCGGTTGGCACATGCACAGTGCAGGAGAAAGAAGAAGAAACCAGGAAGAGATCGAGTTACAGTGACTGAAGGAGGAGAGGGAGGAGCCATATGGGGTTTTCAAGGAGACTGCAAGAGGAGAGGCCATGAGGAGGAGGAGACACAGGGAAGAGGGAAAGTCACATGGTTGTAGAGCAGGAAGTGCAGGGGACCTGGTGATGTTGCTACCATATCACACATAAAAATGTAAATATCTTCAAAACTATGTAGAAAAAATAAAGAAAGTAAATTGCAAAAATACTTAGGAAAACAATTCCTGTCAATTTACCTAAAGTCATTGTTGGACCACAGTTACCCTTTAAGAATGAGTCAAACAGGGCTTTGTACATTGGTGCCTGCAAAACATGGCCCGCCCCCTATTAAGCAAAAAAATCTGTCTTGCCCAATCCTTATTTAGATCGAATAAGTAAACTACTCTTAACCAATAAGGAGTGTGTTGATCTGGAACGGGAAAGGAAACAGAAATAATCTGCCCAAAAAATTGGATTGTGTATGGCCAGTATATAGTCTTAGAGGAAACAGTAGAGGTTCCAGAAGTTTAATTATTTATCAAGAAATAAAAGCCCCCCCTTCTATTACCAGCAATTTGTATTACAAATAAACTAGATGGTATGTTTTAGATTTGAAATGACCTCCCGTGTTATGTGCAATCTTGTGGCAACCCCATCCCCCTTATTCTACCTCCTAATTGCCATATCAGTTGTGGGTCTTTTATCTAGATAACATGTGTGATAGGTTAGCGGTGGGGGGTTGGGAGGTTTGTGAATGGGTATCTGTTTTTGGATTTAGTTGCTTGTTTCAGACATATGGAACATAATAGACATTAAAATAGCTTGTATTTTACTGCTGTTATTAAACCGCTTCCCCTTTAACCCTGCTGTGTTTACCAAAGTGACTTGGTTTGTAACTTACAAATTGTTCCTGCAAATGTGTAACGAAAGGGGTAGACAGGTGCCCCCCGCACTCACAACAGGAGCTGAATCCACGGAAAATTTTATTAGGGGGATTTATTTATTTATTTCTCAAAACTTCCCCTTTAAAAACGAGCTAACTTCTCCCCCTTATTTATACCGTGGGGGCTGGGATTGCAATGAAATAAACAGAAGTAGTTCAACACCATCTAATGATGTTCAAGGGGTGAACATTCCTCATCTGTATATTTATATATATATGGGTGGGAGCTGCCATATTGTTTCCCTTAGACAGTACAATATGAGGGTATAGCTTATTGTGTGTACAGAACATTCCTTCTCTGTATATTTATACATATGGGTGGGAGCTGCCATATTGTTTCCCTTAGACAGTACAGTATGAGGGTATAGCTTATTGTATGTACAGAACATTCCTTCTCTGTATATGTATACATATGGGTTGGAGCTGCCATATTGTTTCCCTTAGACAGTACAGTATGAGGGTATAACTTATTGTGTGTACAGAACATTCCTTCTCTGTATATTTATATTTATACATATGGGTTGGAGCTGCCATATTGTTTCCCTTAGACAGTACAGTATGAGAATATAGATTATTGTATGTACAGAACATTCCTTCTCTGTATATTTATATTTATACATATGGGTGGGAGCTGCCAAAGCTAGGTACAGACCAGCAGATATGATCGTTCGTTCGTCCGGATTGGATGTTCGGACGTGCCGGTAAATTCCGATTCCCTATGGGACCACACGATCGATCGTTCACGCTCGGTCGATACGAATAGTCCCTTTGTGTGCACCCAGCCTTAGATACATATTGTTACATTGTGTTAACATTCCCAATAGGTTCCCAGCTTGTTAAACCTCTTTATGAACGGGGTTTTGAAGTGTAACAGATTTTCTCATCCAATTAGCAAAAAAGAAAAGAAAACGTGATCATTTTTTTTCTTTTTACCTATAAAAGGAAAGGAATTTAAAGGAACATCCACAATCACTTTATAAATCAAAGTTAGAGGTTGGTCTGTATTTCCAGTTCTCTTTTGTAGACAGGGATAATGTTGCAAGTTTTCATATCTCCTAATTGGCCAGGAACAGCCTTAGGCAAGAAATAGCTAGGGCAGTGTCCATGGGGAAGGGAATCGCATACCTGCCGTGCTTTCTAATGAATGATGCAACTGACCTTCTCTCCAGCTCTCTACTAGTAACATAAAATACAGTTAGCGGGAAATATCTTTATTTATAACTGTTACGCCTTTTTGAATATCCAGATCTTATTTAATTGTCTGTAGGGAGGGAGATTACTGATAAAACCAAAAGATTCAAGTTTGGTTCAGTCTTGGAAAACAGACAAGCAATATGGCAGCTCCTCAGTCATGTGTCTAATTATGTATTTAATGGAAAACATGCCGTAGGTAATAAATAAGCTATTTATTCATACCTCCAGCCAAGAAGAGATGTTAGAGATAATTGTCTTGGGAACAATGGCTCCATATACAATTATCTAAAGATTTCTGTAAAGACTGTTTGCTCATTAGTGGGCGAGTGATCTGGAGAATCGGATCACAATGGTGCCAATTTGATCGGACATGTAGGTAAATATCGTCCAATTGTGCGGTTACCAGTCGTCTGTGTGATGTGTCATGGCGAAATGTCAGTGGTGTTGCTTTCTTCTTAGTTTATTGATCGATAGTCTGTGGGTCAAAAACATAATTGATGCATTTGTACATCATGGCACCTAGATCCTTTACTCTAGTTAATAATAATGATGTCATCATGGACTTAGGAACTTCTAACCTAGATGACATACCTACGATAATCTGTATTGTATAATGTACAGCGCGTGCGTCCCAAGTGGCGCTATATAAATAAACATATACATACATACGTATAATCTGTATTGTTATAATGTACAAGCGCTGGTACCCAAGTGGCGCTATATAAATAAACATATATATAGATACGTAAATCTGTATTGTATAATGTACAGCGCTGTGTACCAAGTGGGGCTATTATAAATAAACATATACATACATACTGTATAATCTGTATTGTTATAATGCCACAGCGCTGGTGTCCCCAAGTGGCGCTATATAAATAAACATTACATACATATGTATAATCTGTATTGTTATAATGTACAGCGCTGTGTACCCAAGTGGCGCTATATAAATATACATATACATAAAGTACTGTATAATCTGTATGTTATAATGTACAGCGCTGTGTCCCCAAGTGGCGCTATATAAATAAACATAATATAGATACTGTATAATCTGTATTGTTATAATGTACAGCGCTGTGTCCCAAGTGGCGCTATATAAATAAACATAATACATACATACTGTATAATCTGTATTGTTATAATGTACAGCGCTGTGTACAAGTGAGCTATATAAATAAACATATACGTACATATGTATAAGTCTGTATTGTTATAATGTACAGCGCTGTGTCCCCAAGGGACGCTATATAAATAAACATATACATACAATGTATAATCGATTGTTATACATGTACAGCGCTGTGTCCCAAGTGGAGCTATATAAATAAACATATACATACATACTGTATAATCTGTATTGTTATAAGTGGAGAGCGGCGTACCCAATTGGGTACGCCTTCTGCACTTTAATTAATAAAAAAAGCTTTATGTATAGGATTACAAATCTCTATTTGACATTTTTATTGTTCATTTTATAAAAACATTTAAATGGCCTTTTTTGACATTTTAAATAAAATAATCGAGGTCCCTTTATAAATATCATCGAAAACAAGGGGCATATTTTTAAAGGGCCGTTAATACCGTCCAAAATGTTCCGCAATGCGCTAAGTACAGTATCGGTGCGAAGGGAGGTTAAATACGAAGTACGGAGCAGGTGGCTGGGTGGGATGATGGGAAGGATTGCGCCAAGGCGTGGTTGGTTGCATCCACGTTTGCAGGGGTGGAGATGGAAGAAAGAATACGCCACCCAAGGGCTCTTTAAGAGGTGACAGGGACCCCCAACAAAGCGCTCGTTGCGTCAGGACCTGCGATCCAAGTGTGCGTCGACCTTTAGTGCGGCAGCTGCGCGGATATCACAAAAACAGCCACCACAGGCTTATCACTGGCAGTTTGACACCTCGAACTTATTGACTATTTAAGCCAGATAATAGCCACTCGGGGGTAATCCTTTCAGGGATTTACAGAAAGCGCCGCAACGGGTCTCTTGGGTAATGTTATTCTTAACCTGGAGCGCCCTGAGTGAAGTCAAGATCTTCAGTCACTTCTAACCCTCGCCAAGTCAGACTCAGAACATGCTCGTGATTGATCCACAGCAATAAGCTACTGTAGCGAATGTAAGTCGTTATAGAAATAAGCCAATAAAAATTAAAAAAAATAAAAGTAACATGTAACAGAACTTGATAGACAGAAACCAAGACCCCTACTCCAGATAGTACGCAGGGCGTTGATCGACCTTGATGCCTCTTACCAAGCTTCAAAGTCTGTATTGTATCACCGGTCTGCTCTTTCCAGCTTATTTACAGTTCTCCAATGAGAAGATGCGCTCTGCAAGTGTGCGCCCCCTTTGGCCAGTCTGTAAAAAAAGTCATGGACTGCAGAAGAGGGTGGGGCTTAACTGCCAATACGAGTCCGAATTTGAAAGCTTGGTAAGAGCCATCTTTTTACCCATGATACCGTAAGGAATTCCCACCATACTTTTGGTTACATCCTCATACCTCTCTTTATCATTAGTTGTCCAATCTTCATCTCTGCATTATAATTGAAAACTTAGCTTACCTTACCTTAAATTACCTGCAGCTCAATGGGAAAGCGTAATTTTACACTCGCCCTCTCCTGGAGGAAATACAAATGAAATCTAGCAATTATTTCCGTATTTTAGTTTCTTATTTAACAAATGACCTTTGTTGACCATTGTTACTCACGTTGTACAATGCCAAGCTTGAAAACGATATTTCTCAGCAGGACACAATGTCCTTCCTTAATAATAATATGTCAGGAGTAATAGGAGCAGATTAGTAAGCATTGCAAACCTGTTCGCAACCATTTAATTAGGTGTTAAACGCCCAGTTAAATTTCCTTTCCAAGTCTAGGAAGCCCGTCCAAAGGTTACAATTATTTCGGCTCCTTACCATCCCTTAGATTATGACTGGTGTGAAAATGAGACAGCGCGGAATTGTGGGGGATATCGTGTTCTGACATTACCCGCAGTGACTATAGTTTTTACCCTGGAGCCTGCGCTCACACTGTATCTGTCAATAGCCCTGTGCTAACGCACTTAACCTTAAGGTTCGTATACACAGAGGCAGACGCACGATGTGTTTGAACGGGCGTTTCAGCTGATAATCGGCCCATGTATGGGCACTTCTCTGCCGAACGGACGCTCATTCGAAGATCCCCCTGGCCAGTCGGGCAACGAAATATTCTACACATTCATTCTACCATTTAACATACTTGAATTATTTAAAGGTGAACTTAACCTACACAGCAACGCAGCGATTCGCAGTCTTTTTAACCAAGTCTATTTTTAGTGTGTTGTTATCATTAAAATGTTTTTGTTTTTTTACATTTATTATTTTTGCAAATGTTTAGGGGTAACACAGCCTTTGATATCTGCTGGATTGTTTTATATCTTATTTTATTACTTCCCTTTAAAACGCACCATTATAACCTCGGGGGATACTAGCAGTAGTGCAGCTGAGGGACAGTTAAAGGAAAGTGGTACATTTCTGAGATTTCCCATGTACAGATTGATGCCTGTACTTGCTTTTGCCCCAGGTCGTGTTAGAGTAAAAGGATGAGTGTCTAGTCCCAGGTGGTAAACTATGTTTACACAAGACACAGATAGCCAAACCTTGATCTTCAAAAAAAAGAGGAGACACGTAATTAGTCGCTTAGCATGTGAATACCGAATTCCACACCAGACATTCCTTCTGTTCTCACTGGGATTTAATATTTTACAGAAGATCTACAAAGTCAGCATTCTGAAACGTAATCGCGCTATTATTTATGCTAGATGGGTAACGGTTTGTACAGGTTAAGAAAGAAGACACAACTGTTTAGAAAACTGTTACAAGTTTGTGGATAGTAAGGTTCGTACACAGTGCAATCGTCATTGAAACTGTAAACAGAATTGAGGACTAGATTAAAAAAAAAAAATCTGCAGATTTCCCCTTGAAATCCGCAGAGAGATCAGCGCGAAAACTGCCGTCGCGGGCCCAGTAGTAACGCCATTGGATAGATGGTCGGCAGCAAAGTTTCCACCTGGCCTAAACTTTTTGCTTGATTATTGTCTTTCGAAATTGTTTCGATATTTGTGCAATTCGATTAAATTTACCCAAACTCATTAAAATCGAACGTGATGTATGGTATCCAACATCCAACATGACCACATAGACAGAGATATGTGGTTATGCCTGTTGCTTTTCCTTAGATTGACACTTATGTTTTATTTTTATGGGTAAAGGACCCTAAATATACAGAACCGCCATTTGAAGTTATCTCACTGGAGTTACCTAATTGAATGGTATTATAAAGTGTTGACACAGGACTGATACTTTTGTATCAATGCACACAGACATTGTTTCTGTGAGTGTAGAATGTTGCTTGTTTTTGTAACTTTGATTCGATCTAAACATTTATGAAATTGGTGTTAAACCCTCAATGATTTAGCGATGTTCCCCCCTAAGGGTCCTTACACAGTCGGCAGGAGAAACGAGGCGCCACTCGAACGAAAGATCCACCTTAATGAATGGGCGTTTCAGCCAATATGTATGCGTTCACTCAAGCTCGTTGATCGCCATGGCGATCGACAGAAGCATGACATCCGAGCGAACGCATACACACTTACGATTTCTAACAAAACCCCCGTCTTGCGTCGTGTAATGTTGGTCCTGTCACACGTGTGCGAGGCTTCGTTCGGAAATGTTTTATGTTAACTCTTTGAGAATTGAAAGGGATTTTAAGTTCATTTATTTTATCGGATTTTGTTTTATTGTCTACGGCAGATCTACAGTTTCTAAGTAAAGGATAGGGAGTTTTTAGTTGTATAAAGAATAAAATTCGTACAGAAGATATAAATAGGGAGAACGATCGCCATCTAGAGTCAGGTTTATTTATTGTTTATAATCACTAGACGGTGCCAATATCTTATACAGAGCAGCCAATATTTCTTAGAATCTGTCTTGACCTTCCGGGGGTTTAGTAATTATCTCTGCTATCTGGGATATACTTTATTTACCTTAACGCCAGCGTTCGTGAAATCCCGTAGAGTGCGGGAGACTTGCCAGTCTGATGTTATATTTACACAGATGAACCCAGTTAAAGACCAAGGGTGATGATTGATCATAGTCTAGCCTTCTTTTCCATGTCTCCTGTTAAGTACTAGACTATAGCCAACGCTGCAAACTTGCATCTGCCGTTTTCAAAAATGAAAAGAAAAATGTTGAAAAGTCCTTCTTGAAGTGCTTCACACTTTTAGGAGAACTAAACTACTGATGTAGATTAATGTTCAAACTGAGCTTCAAAGAATACAGACTTAAGAAAACTCTTGTTTTAAATGAATTGAGCACAAGATATGATCGCCAAAGCTGGAAAAGTTGCAAGCTTCAGAGGCCATTGTTCGCCTTTGTCTGACTAACAGCGACAGTCTTAGAGATAGCACTCTCAGATTGGTCACGCAACTCAATGACGCGTAACTATGGCAACATGTAGCAGTAGAGTTCTAGATTCTTCTACAATGGACCTTAAATTTCTCTATGGCTACCGAGAAGTAATGGGCCGTGGAAGATTAGCGGGACACACAGGGTTTAAAGTTGAGGAAAGGTGAAGAATCTTATAAATAATGGATTTTATAGCCAGGGGCCCTTTTAGTTGGGGGCCCCTCAGATTAAAACTCTTTTTGTACTGAGAGAGTTCCCATTTCCATACCGAGTACAAATGGAGTTTTCCATCACCGAAACATTTCTGTTTATATTAAGTTTATTAGAAGTGCCACATTTCTGGTTATAAATAGAACTGACACTAGAGCTGTTCTGTGTTGTTGTGGGTATTTGTGGATATAGACAAACCGAGTTAAGAAAACATTTGGAAGCCCTGGGATTTGAACAGATATGGTCTGTGCCCAGCAGTATATCATTAGAAAGTCCCATGGTGTGTGTAAACCTCTAACTGCCATTTTACCCTTGTGCATCGATTGCCCTAGATTTCAGCTTAAAACACACAGAAGTTTTGGTAGATGAAAATTTTCCGCCTTGCCCGATCAAAGTTTTCGATAGAATAATATAAACTGATCATCACAAAACCCAAATAAGGGGAGGAATGATTTTTGCTTATTCTAATTGAATTGCCCGAATTGATCGGAATATCAAGGCCATTTATGGGAACACATATGAGCAACAACTATAACCACAGTCCATAAACCTAGCCAAAATCGTTAGATATGAAGCCAATGGTACAACAATCAAACCCCTCAGGGTCAGTACCAAACAATACCAAACCAATTACCACCTGTACCCACTGTACAAACAATTTACTGCCTGTACCAAGTACCAAACAATGTCCACTGTATCAAACCATTTACCACCTGTACCAACTGTACCAAACAATTACCACCTGTACCAAATGTACTTACACCAAACAATTTACCACCGGTACCAACTGTACCAAACAATTTACCACCTGTACCAACGTACTAAACAATTTACCACACTGTACAAACAATTTACCACCGTACCACTGTACCAAAACAATTGTGACCACTGTCACAACTGTACCAAACAATTTACCACCTTTACCAAGTACAAACAATTTACCACCTGTACCAACTGCTAACTTAACAATTACCAACTGTACCAACTCTGTGTAATGAACAATTTACAACTGTACCAAACAATTTACCACCTGTACAACTGTACCAACAATTTACAACCCTGTACCAACGTAATCAAACAATTTACCACCTTTACCAACTGTATAACAATTTACCACTGTACCAACTGTACTGAACAATTTACCAACTGTACAAACAATTACCACTGTACCAAACTTTGTACCAACAATTACACAACTTTACCAACGTACAACAATACCACCTTACCACTGTACAACAATACCACTTAACAACTGTCTAAACAATTACCACCTGTACCAACTGTATCAAACACAATGTTACCACCTGTACCAACTGTACTAAACAAATTTGTACCACCTGTACTGAACAATTACCACCTGTACCAACTGTACAAACAATGTCCACCGTACCAAACATAATTTACCACCTTACCAACTGTTACCAAACAATTACCACCTGTACCAACTGTATCAAACAATTTACTACCTTAACCAACTGTCATAAACAATTTACCACTGTCCCAACTGTACTGAAACAATTGGCCACCTGTACCTACCACCCCCAAACAATTACCACTGTACCAACTGTACCAACTTAAATTTACCAACCTGTACAACTGTACCAACCAATTACCACCGTACCAATGTACTGAAACATTACCAACTGTACAACTGTACTGAACAATGTACATCTATACCAAGTGTACCACAATTTATACCGTACAACTTTACGAACAATTGGACCACTGTACCAACTTTACTGAACAATATCCACTTGTACCAACTTTACTGAAAAATTTACCACCTACCACATACCAAACAATTACACCGTACCAATCAGTTTATCACCTGGTGCAGCAGAAATAATAAAGGGGAAGTGTGCCTCAAAACAAGTGATTTTAATGAAAGGCCAGGTTCCACCTTTAAAATGAGCCATCAGCCCCGTTGTTCACGTGCTGACAGCCCAAAATATAAGAAATCACTGATCAGAAAGTTAGGGGGTGGGAGGTTCTGAATCTGCGGGCACAAATACTAGTTCCTCTTCTATCTGCGGTTGGCACATGCAAAGTGCAGGAGAAGAAGTAAGAAACCAGGAAGAGATCCGAGTACCGTGACTGAGGAGGAGAGGAGGAGCCATATGGGGTTTTAAAGGAGACTGCAAGAGGAGAGGCCATGAGGAGGAGGAGACACGGAAGAGGGAAGTCCATGTTGTAGAGCCGGAAGTGAGGGGACTGGTGATGTGCACCTATACACAAAAAATGTAATATCTCAAAACTATGTGAAAAAACATAAAAAGTAAATTGCCCCAAAAATACTTAGAAAACAATTCCTGTCAATTTACCTAAGTCATTGTTGGACCAACAGTTACCCTTAAGAATGAGTAAAACAGGCTTTGTACATTGGTCCTGCAAAAAATGGCCCGCCCCTATTAAGCAAAAAAATCTGCTGCCCAATCCTTATTTAGACGAAAGTTAACTACTCTAACCAATAAGGAGTGTGTTGATCTGGAACGGGAAAGGCAAACTGAAATAATCTGCCCAAAATTGGATTGTGTAGTGGCCAGTATATAGTTCTAGAGAAACAGTAGAGGTTCCAGAAGTTTAATTGATTTAGTCAAGAAATAAAAGCCCCCCTTCATTACCAGCAATTTGTTTACAAATAAACTAGATGGTATGTTTTAGATTGAACTGACCCGTGTTATTGAATCTTGTGGCAACCCCATCCCCTTATTCTACCTCCTAATTGCCATATAGTTGTCGGTCTTATCTAGATAACATTGTTGATAGGTTGGGTGGGGGGTGGGAGGTTTGTGAATGGGTATCTGTTTTTGGATTAGTTGTTGTTTCAGACATATGGAACATAATAGACATCTAAAAATAGCTTGTATTTTACTGCTGTATTAAAACGCTTCCCTTAAACCTGCTGTGTTTACCACAGTGACTTGGTTGTAACTTACAAATTGTTCCTGCAAATGGTAACGAAAGGGGTATAGACAGGTGCCCCCCGCACTCACAAACAGGAGTGGAATCCACGGAAAATTTTATTAGGGGGGATTTATTTATTTATTTCTCAACTTCCCCTTTAAAACGAGCTAATTCTCCCCCTATTTTATACCGTGGGGGTGGGATTGCAATGAAATAACAGAAGTAGTCAACACCATCAATGAGTTTCAAGGGGTGAACATTCCTCATCTGTATATTTATATTATTATGGGTGGACGATGCCATATTGTTCCCTTGCAGGACAATAGGGGTAGGCTTTTAGTGTGTACAGGACATCATTCTCTGTATATTATAATATGGGTGGGAGTGCCATTTGTTCCCTTAGACAGTATAGTATGAGGGGATACTATTTGGTACAGAACATTCCTTCTTGTATATTTATAATTATACTTGGGTGGGAGCGCCATATTGTTTCCCTTAGACAGTACAGTATGAGGGATTATAGATTATTGTGTGTACAGAACATTCCTTCTCTGTAATTTATATATATACATATGGGTGGGGAGCTGCACATATGTTTCCCTTAGACAGTTACAGTATGAGGGTATAGCTTATTGTGTGTACAGAACATTCCTTCTCTGTTATTTATACATATGGGTGCGGAGCGCCATATTGTCCCTAGACAGCACAGTATGAGAGTATAGCTTATGGTATGTATAGAACTTCCTTCTCTGTGATATATTTATAACATATGGGTGGGAGCTGCCATATTGTTTCCCTTAGAAGTTACGTATGAGGGTATAGCTTATTGTGTGTACAGAAACTTCTTCTCTGTATATTTATATTATACATATGGTGGGAGCTGCCATATTGTTTCCCTTAGACAGTACAGTAGAAGGTATAGCTTATTGTGGTACAGAACATTCCTTCTCTGTATTTTATATTTATACATATGGGTGGGAGTGCCATAGGTTTCCCCTAGACAGTCAGTATGAAGGTGTAGCTTATTGTATGTACAGAACATTCCTTCTCTGTATATTTATATTTTAACTATGTGTGGGAGCTGCCATAGTGTTTCCCTAGACAGTACAGTATGAGGGTATAGTTATTGAGTGTACAGAACATTCCTTCTTGTATATGTATACATATGGGTTGGAGCTGCCATATTGTTTCCCTTAGACAGTACAGTATACGAGGGTATAACTCATTGTGTGTACAGAACATTCCTCTCTGTAATTATATTTATACATATAGGTTGGAGCTGCCACTATTGTTCCCTTAGACAGTACAGTATGAATAATATAGATGATTGGCTTAGTACAGAACATTCCTTCTCTGTATATTTATACATATGGGTGGGAGCTGCCATAGTGTTTCCTTAGACAGTACAGTATGAGTATAGCTTATTGTGTGTACAGAAACTTCCTTCTCTGTATATTATATTTTATACATATGGGTGGGAGCTGCCAAAGCTAGGACAGACAGCAGATATGATCGTTTCGTCTCGTCCGGATTGGATGTTCGGACGGCCGTGCGGTAAATTCCGATTCCCTATGGGACCACACGATCGATCGTTCACGCTCGGTCGATACGAATAGTCCCTTGTGTGCACCCAGCCTTAGATACATATTGTTACATTGTTAACATTCCCAATAGGTTCCCAGCTTGTTAAACCTCTTATGAACGGGTTTTGAAGTGTAACAGATTTTCTCATCAATTAGCAAAAAGAAAGAAAACGTGATCATTTTTTTCTTTTTACCTATAAAAGGAAAGGAATTTAAAGGAACATCCACAATCACTTTATAAAAAAGTAAGAGGTTGTCTGTATTTCCAGTTCTCTTTTGTAGACAGGGATAATGTTGCAAGTTCTACTCCTAATTGGCCAGGAACACCTTAGGCAAGAAATAGCTAGGGCAGTGTCCATGGGGAAGGGAAATCGCATACCTGCCGTGCTTCTAATGAATGATGCAACTGACCTTCTCTCCAGCTCTCTACTAGTAACATAAATACAGTTAGCGGGAAATATCTTTATTTATAACTGTTACGCCTTTTGAATATCCAGATCTTATTAATTGTCTGTAGGGAGGGAGATTACTGATAAAACCAAAGATTCAAGTTTGGTTCAGTCTTGGAAAACAGACAAGCAATATGAGCAGTCCTCAGTCATGTGTCTAATTATGATTTAATGGAAAACATGCCGTAGGTAATAAAAAGCTATTTATTCATACTCAGCCAAGAAGAGATGTTAGAGATAATTGTTTGGGACAATGGCTCCCATATACAATTATCTAAAGATTCTGTAAAGACTGTTTGCTCCTTAGTGGGCGAGTGATCTGGAGAATCGGATCACAATGGTGCAAATTTGATCGGACATGTAGTGGTAAAGTCCCATTGTGCGGTTACCAGTCGTCTGTGTGATGTGTCATGGCGAAATGTCAGTGGTGTGCTTTCTTCTAGGATTGATCGATAGTTGTGGTCAAAAAAATATTGATGCATTTGTAATCAGGATAGTCTTACTCGTAATAAAATGATGTCATTGGACTAGATCTTTACTCTAGTTAATAATAATGATGTCATCATGGACATTAGATCCTTTAACTCTAGTTAATAATAATGATGTTCATCATGGACTTAGATCTTTCTCTAGTTAATATAATGATGTCATCATGGACTTAGATCCTTTATCTAGTTAATAATAATGATGTCATCATGGACCTAGATCCTTTACTTAGTTAATAATAATGACGTCATCATGGAGTTAGATCCTTTACTCTAGTTAATAATAATGCATGAGACATCATGGACTTAGATCCTTTACTCTAGTTTACATAATAATGATGTCATTATGGACCTAGATACTTTACTCTGTATAATAATGATTATAATGTGTAGACCGACTTAGATCCTTTACTCTAGTTAATAATAATGATGTCATCATGGACCTAGATCCTTTACTCTAGTTAATAATAATGAGAACTTCTAACCTAGATGACATACCTACGATAATCTGTATTGTATAATGTACAGCGCATGCGTCCCAAGTGGGCTATATAAATAAACATATACATACATACGTATAATCTGTATTGTTATAATGTAAAGCGCTGGTACCCAAGTGGCGCTATATAAATAAACATATATATAGATACGTAAATCTGTATTGTATAATGTACAGCGCTGTGTACCAAGTGGGGCTATTATAAATAAACATATACATACATACTGTATAATCTGTATTGTTATAATGCACAGCGCTGGTGTCCCCAAGTGGCGCTATATAAATAAACATTACATACATATGTATAATCTGTATTGTTATAATGTACAGCGCTGTGTACCCAAGTGGCGCTATATAAATATACATATACATAAAGTACTGTATAATCTGTATGTTATAATGTACAGCGCTGTGTCCCCAAGTGGCGCTATATAAATAAACATAATATAGATACTGTATAATCTGTATTGTTATAATGTACAGCGCTGTGTCCCAAGTGGCGCTATATAAATAAACATAATACATACATACTGTATAATCTGTATTGTTATAATGTACAGCGCTGTGTACAAGTGAGCTATATAAATAAACATATACGTACATATGTATAAGTCTGTATTGTTATAATGTACAGCGCTGTGTCCCCAAGTGGACGCTATATAAATAAACATATACATACAATGTATAATCGATTGTTATACATGTACAGCGCTGTGTCCCAAGTGGAGCTATATAAATAAACATATACATACATACTGTATAATCTGTATTGTTATAATGTACAGCGCTGCGTACCCAATTGGGTACGCCTTCTGCACTTTAATTAATAAAAAAAGCTTTATGTATAGGATTACAAATCTCTATTTGACATTTTTATTGTTCATTTTATAAAAACATTTAAATGGCCTTTTTTGACATTTTAAATAAAATAATCGAGGTCCCTTTATAAATATCATCGAAACAAAGGGGCATATTTTTAAAGGGCCGTTAATACCGTCCAAAATGTTCCGCAATGCGCTAAGTACAGTATCGGTGCGAAGGGAGTTTAAATACCGAAGTACGGAGCAGGTGGCTGGGAGGGGATGATGGGAAAGGATTGCGCCACGGGTGGTTGCATCCACGTTTGCAGGGGTGGAGATGGAAGAAAGAATACGCCACCCAAGGGCTCTTTTAAGAGGTGACAGGGACCCCCAACAAATCGCTCGTTGCGTCAGGACCTGCGATCCAAGTGTACGAACCTTTAGTTGCGGCAGCTGCGCGGATATCACAAAACAGCCACCACAGGCTATTCACTGGCAGTTTGACACCTCGAACTTATTGACTATTTAAAGCCAGATAATAGCCACTCGGGGGTTAATCCTTTCGGGATTTACAGAAAGCCGCCAGCAACGGGTCTCTTGGGTATGTTATTCTTAACCTGAGATGCCCCTGAGTGAAGTCAAGATCTTCAGTCACTTCTAACCCCTCGCCAAGTCACTGACTCAGACATGCTCAGTGATTGATCCACAGCAATAAGCTACTTTGTAGGTGAATAGTAAGTCGCTTATGAGAAATAAGCCAATAAAAAATAAAAAAAATAAAAGTTAACATGTAACAGAACTTGATAGACAGAAACCAAGACCCCTACTCCACGTATAGTACGCAGGGCGTTGATCGACCTTTGATGCCTCTTACCAAGCTTTCAAAGTCTGTATTGTATCACCGGTCTGCTCTCTCCACCTTATTTACAGTTCTCCAATGAGAAGATGCGCTCTGCAAGTGTGCGCCCCCTTTGGCCAGTCTGTAAAAAAAGTCATGGACTGCAGAAGAGGGTGGGGCTTAACTGCCAATACGAGTCCGAATTTGAAAGCTTGGTAGAGCCACGTTTACCCATGATACCGTAAGGATTCCCACCATACTTTTGGTTACATCTCATACACTCTCTTTATCAATTAGTTGTCCAAATCTTCATCTCTGATTATAATTGAAAACTTAGCTTACCTTACCTTAAATTACCTGCAGCCAATGGGAAAGCGTAATTTTACACACTCGCCTCTCCTTGGGGAAATACAAATGAAATCTGCAAATTTCCGTATTTTAGTTTCTTATTTAACAAAGACCTTGTTGACCATTGTTACTCACGTTGTGACAATGCCAAGCTTGAAACGATATTTCTCAGCAGGACACAATGTCCTTCCTTAATAATAATTGTCGGAGAATAGGAGCAGATAGTAAGCATGCAACCTGTTCGCAACCATTTAATTAGGTGTTAAACGCCCAGTTAAATTCCTTTCCAAGTCTAGGAAAGCCGTCTACAAAGGTTACAATATTTGGCTCCTTACCATCCCTTAGTATGACTGGTGTGAAAATGAGACAGCGCGGATGTGGGGATATCGTGTTCTGACATTACCGCAGTGACTATA
The DNA here is from genome assembly GCA_019447015.1 of Hymenochirus boettgeri. Taxonomy (NCBI): domain Eukaryota; kingdom Metazoa; phylum Chordata; class Amphibia; order Anura; family Pipidae; genus Hymenochirus; species Hymenochirus boettgeri. The sequence goes on from JAACNH010000114.1 coordinate 339,866, forward strand.
GTTTTTACCCTGGAGCCTGCGCTCACACTGTATCTGTCAATAGCCCTGTGCTAACGCACTTAAACCTTAAGTGTGTATACACAGAGGCAGACGCACGATGTGTTTGAACGGGGGGTTCAGCTGATAATCGGCCCAGTATGGCACTTCTCTGCCGAAACGGACGCTCATTCGAAGATCCCCCTGGCCAGTCGGGCAACGAAATATTCTACACATTCATTCTACCATTTTAACATACTTGATTTATTTAAAGGTGAACTAACCTACACAGCAACGCAGCGATTCGCCAGTCTTTTTAACCAAGTTCTATTTTTAGTGTGTTGTTATCATTAAAATGTTTTTTGTTTTTTTACATTTATTATTTTTGCAATGTTTAGGGGTAACACAGCCTTTGATATCTGCTGAGATGTGTATTTATATCTATTTTATTACTTCCCCTTTAAAACGCACCATTATAACCTCGGGGGATACTAGCAGTAGTGCAGCTGAGAGGACAGTTAAAGGAAAGTGGGTACATTCTGAGATTTCCCATGTACAGATTGATGCCTGTACTTGCTTTTGCCCCAGGGTCGTGTTAGAGTAAAAAGGATGAGTGTCTAGTCCCAGGTGGTAAACTATGTTATAACAAACACAGATAGCCAAACCTTGATCTTCAAAAAAAGAAGGAGACACGTAATTAGTCGCTTAGCATGTGAATACTCGAATTCCACACCAGACATTCCTTCTGTTCTCACTGGGATTAATATTTTATGAAGATCTACAAAGTCAGCATTCTGAAACGTAATCGCGCTATTATTTATGCTAGATGGGTAACGGTTTTGTACAGGTTAAGAATAGAAGACACACTGTTTAGAAAACTGTTACAAGTTTGTGGTAGTTAAGGTTCGTACACGTGCAATCGTCATTGAAACTGTAACAGAATGAGGACTAGATTAAAAAAAAAAAATCTGCAGATTTCCCCTTGAAATCCGCAGAGAGATCAGCCGCGAAAACTGCCGTCGCGGGCCCAGTAGTAACGCCATTGGATAGATGTGTCGGCAGCAAAGTTTCCACCTGGCCTAAACTTTTTGCTTGAGTATTGTCTTTCGAAATTGTTTCGATATTTGTGCAATTCGATTAAATTTACCCAAATCATTAAAATCGAACAGGTGCATGTATGGTATCCAACATCCAACATGACCATAGACAGAGATATGTGGTTATGCCTTTGCTTTTCCTTAGATTGACACTTATGTTTTATTTTTATGGGTAAAGGACCCTAAATATACAGAACCGCCATTTGAGTATCTCACATGGAGTTACCTAATTGAATGGTATTATAAAGTGTTGACACAGGAACTGATACTTTTGTATCAATGCACACGACATTGTTTCTGTAGTGTAGAATTTGCTTGTTTTTGTAACTTTGAATTCGATCTAAACATTTATGAAATTGGTGTTAAACCTCAATGATTTAGCGATTCCCCCCTAAGGGTCCTTACACAAGTCGGCAGGAGAAACGAGGCGCCACTCGAACGAAAGATCCAACCTTAATGAATGGGCGTTCAGCCAATATGTATGCGTTCACTCAAGCTCGTTGATCGCCATGGCGATCGAGAAGATGACATCCGAGCGAACGCATACACACTTACGATTTTCTAACAAAACCCCCGTCTTGCGTCGTGTAATGTTGGTCTGTCACACGTGTGCGAGGCTTCGTTCGGAAATGTTTTATGTTAACTCTTTGAGAATTGAAAGGGATTTTAAGTTCATTATTTTATCGGATTTTGTTTTATTGTTACGGAGATCTACAGTTTCTAAGTAAAGGATAGGGACGTTTTTAGTTGTTAAAGAATAAAATTCGTACAGAAGATATAAATAGGGAGAACGATCGCCATCTAGAGTCAGGTTTTTTATTGTTTATAATCACTAGACGGTGCCAATATCTTATACAGAGCAGCCAATATTTCTTAGAATCTGTCTTGACCTTCCGGGGGCTTTAGTAATTATCTCTGCTATCTGGGATATACTTTATTTACCTTAACGCCAGCGTTCGTGAAATCCCGTAGAGTGCGGGAGACTTGCCAGTCTGATGTATATTTACACAGATGAACCCAGTTAAAGACCAAGGGTGATGATTGATTCATAGTCTAGCTTCTTTTCCATGTCTCCTGTTAAGTACTAGACTATAGCCAACGCTGCAAACCTTGCATCTGTCCGTTTTCAAAAATGAAAAGAAAAATGTTGAAAAGTCCTTCTTGAAGTTGCTTCTCACACTTTTAGGAGAACTAAACTACTGATGTAGATTATGTTCAAACTAGCTTCCAAAGAATACAACTTAAGAAAACTCTTGTTTTAAAATGAATTGAGCACAAGATATGATCAGCCAAGCTGGAAAAGTTAGCAAGCCTTCAGAGGCCATTGTTCCGCTTTGTCATGACTAACAGCCGACAGTCTTTAGAGATGCACTCTCACGATTGGTCACGCAACTCATGACGCGTAACTATGGCAACATAGTAGCAGTAGAGTTCTAGATTCTTTACAATGGACCTTAATTTCTCTTGGCACCGAAAGTAAATGGGCCGTGAAAGGATAGCGGGACACACAGGGTTTAAGTTGAGGAAACGGTGAAGAACTTATAAATAATGGCATTTTATAGCCAGGGCCCTTTTGTTGGGGGCCCCTCAGATTAAAACTCTTTTTGTACTGAGATGAGTTCCCATTTCCATACCGAGTACAAATGAGTTTTCCCATCACCGAACACATTTCTGTTCTATATTAGTTATTAGAAGTGCAATTTCTGGTATATAAATAGAACTGACACTAGACTGTTCTGGTGTTGTTGTGGGTATTTGTGGATATAGACAAACCGAGTTAAGAAAAACATTTGGAAGCCCTGGGATTTGAACAGATATGGTCTGTGCCCAGACAGTATATCATTAGAAAGTCCCATGGTGTGGTAAACCTCTAACTGCCAATTTTACCCTTGTGCATCGATTGCCCTAGATTTCAGCTTAAAACACACAGAAGTTTTGGTAGATGAAGAATTTTCCGCCTTGCCCGATCAAATGTTTCGATAGAATAATATAAACTGATCATCACCCAACACCAAAATAAGGGGAGCGAAATGATTTTTGCTTATTCTAATTGAATTGCCCGAATTGATCGGAATATCAAGCCATTTATGGGAACACATATGAGAACAACTATAACCACCAGTCCATAAACCTAGCCAGAAATCGTTAGATATGAAGAAATGGTACAACAATCAAACCCCTCAGGGTCAGTACCAAACAATTACCAAACCAATTACCACCTGTACCACTGTACAAACAATTTACTGCCTGTACCAAGGTACCAAACAATGTCCACCTGTATCAACATTTACCACCTGTACCAACTGTACCAAACAATTACCACTGTTACCAAAGTACCTCCCACACAAACAATTTACCACCGGTACCAACTGTACCAAACAATTTACACCTGTACCAACTGTACTAAACAATTTACCACACTGTACAAACAATTTACCACCGTACCACTGTACCAAAAACAATTGGACCACTGTAACCAACTGTACAAACAATTTACCACCTTACCAAGTACAAACAATTTACCACCTGTACCAACTGACTAACTTAACAATTACCAACTGTACCAACCTTTAATGAACAATTTACAACTGTACCAAACAATTTACCACCTGTACAACTGTACCAACAATTTACACACCTTACCAACGTAATCAAACAATTTACCACTTTACCAACTGTATAACAATTTACCACTGTACCAACTGTACTGAACAATTTACCAACTGTACAAACAATTACCACTGTACCAACTTGTACCAAACAATTACACAACTTTACCAACGTACAACAATACCACCTTACCAACTGTATCAAACAATACCACTTAACAACTGTAAACAATTACCACCTGTACCAACTGTATCAAACAAATTTACCACCTGTACCAACTGTACTAAACAAATTTACCACTGTACTGAACAATTACCACTGTACCAACGGTACAAACAATGTCACCGTACCAAACATTTTACCACCTTACCAACTGTTACCAAACAATTTACCACCTGTACCAACTGTATCAAACAATTTACTACCTTAACCAACTGTATAAACAATTTACCACATGTCCCAACTGTACTGAAACAATTGGCCACCTGTACCTACCACCCCCAAACAATACCAACCTGTACCAACTGTACCAACTAAATTTACCAACCTGTACAACTGTACCAACAAATTACCACCGTACCAAATGTACTGAAACAATTACCAACTGTACAACTGTACTGAACATTACATTATACCAAGGTACAACAATTTATACTGTACAACTTACGAACAATTGACCACTGTACCAACTTTACTGAACAATTACCACTTGTAACCAACTTTACTGAAAAATTTACCACCTACCACATACCAAACAATTACCACGTACCAATCAGTTTATCACCTGGTGCAGCGAAATAATAAAGGGGAAGTGTGCTCAAAACCAAGTGATTTTAATGAAAGGCCAGGTTCCACCTTTAAAATGTAGCCATCAGCCCCGTTGTTCACTGTGCTGACAGCCCAAATATAAGAATCACTGATCAGAAAGTTAGGGGGTGGGAGGTTCTGAATCTGCGGGCACAAATACTAGTTCCTCTTCTAATCTGCGGTGGCACATGCAAGTGCAGAGAAGAAGTAAGAAACCAGGAAGAGATCCGAGTACCGTGACTGAGGAGGAGAGGGAGGAGCCATATGGGTTTTAAGGAGACTGCAAGAGGGAGCCATGAGGAGGAGGAGACACGGGAAGAGGGAAAGTCCATGTTGTAGAGCACGGAAGTGAGGGACCGGTGATGTGCTACCTATACACATAAAAATTTAAATATCTCAAAACTATGTAAAAAACATAAAAAAGTAAATTGCCCCAAAAATACTTAGGAAAACAATTCCTGTCAATTTACCTAAGTCATTGTTGGACCAACAGTTACCCTTAAGAATGAGTAAAACAGGGCTTTGTACATTGGTGCCTGACAAAAAATGGCCCGCCCCCTATTAAGCAAAAAAATTCTGTCTGCCCAATCCTTATTTAGATCGAAAGTTAACTACTTCTAACCAATAAGGAGTGTGTTGATCTGGAACGGGAAAGGCAAACGAAATAATCTGCCCAAAATTGGATTGTGTAGTGGCCAGTATATAGTCTAGAGGAACAGTAGAGGTTCCAGAAGTTTAATTGATTAGTCAAGAATAAAAGCCCCCCTTCATTACCAGCAATTTGTATTACAAATAAACTAGATGTATGTTTTAGATGAACTGACCCGTGTTATTGAATCTTGTGGCAACCCCATCCCCTTATTCTACCTCCTAATTGCCATATCAGTTGTCGGTCTTATCTAGATAAACATGTGTTGATAGGTTCGCGGTGGGGGGTGGGAGGTTTGTGAATGGGTACTCTGTTTTTGGATTAGTTGATTGTTTCAGACATATGGAACATAATAGACATCTAAAAATAGCTTGTATTTACTGCTGTATTAAAACGCTTCCCTTTAAACCTGCTGTGTTTACCACAGTGACCTTGGTTTGTAACTTACAAATTGTTCCTGCAAATGTGTAACGAAAGGGGTAATAGGACAGGTGCCCCCCGCACTCAAAACAGGAGTGAATCCACGGAAAATTTTATTAGGGGGGATTTTATTTATTTATTTCTCAAACTTCCCCTTTAAAAACGAGCTAAATTCTCCCCCTATTTTATACGTGGGGTGGGATTGCAATGAAATACACAGAAGTAGTCAACACCATCAATGAGTTTCAAGGGGTGAACATTCCTCATCTGTATATTTATATTATTATGGGTGGACGATGCCATATTGTTTCCCTTAGCAGGCAATAGGGGTAGCTGTTTAGTGTGTACAGACCACATTCTCTGTAATATTATAATATGGGTGGGAGTGCCATTTGTTTCCCTTAGACAGTTTAGTATGAGGGTGGCATACTATTTGTGTCAGAACATTCCTTCTTGTATATTTATAAGTTATACTTGGGTGGAGCGCCATATTGTTTCCCTTAGACAGACAGTATGAGGGATTATAGATTATTGTGGTACACGAACATTCCTTCTCTGTATTTATATATATACATATGGGTGGGAGCTGCACATATTGTTTCCTTGACAGTTACAGTATGAGGGTATAGCTTATTGTGTGTACAGAACATTCCTTTCTGTTATTTATTACATATGGGGGGAGCTGCCATATTGTTCCCTAGACAGCACAGTATGAGAGTATAGCTTATGGTATGTATGAACATTCCTTCTCTGTATATATTTATAAATATGGGTGGGAGCTGCCATATTGTTTCCCTAGAAAGTACAGTATGAGGGTATAGCTTATTGTGTGTACAGAAACTTCTTCTCTGTATATTTATATTTATACATATGGGTGGGAGCTGCCATATTGTTTCCCTTAGACAGTACAGTAGAGGTATAGCTTATTGTGGTACAGAACATTCTTCTCTGTATATTTATATTTATACATATGGGTGGGAGTGCCATAGTTTCTCCCTAGACAGTCACAGTATGAAGGTGTAGCTTATTGTATGTACAGAAATTCCTTCTCTGTATATTTATATTTTAACTATGTGTGGGAGCTGCCATAGTTGTTTCCCTAGACAGTACAGTATGAGGGTATAGTTATTGATGTACAGAACATTCCTTCTTGTATATGTATACATATGGGTTGGAGCTGCCATATTGTTTCCCTTAGACAGTACAGTATACGAGGGTATAACTCATTGTGTGTACAGAACATTCCTCTCTGTAATTTATATTTATACATATAGGTTGGAGCTGCCCTATTGTTCCCTTAGACAGTACAGTATGAATAATATAGATGATTGGCTTGTACAGAACATTCCTTCTCTGTATATTTATACATATGGGTGGGAGCTGCCATAGTGTTTCCTTAGACAGTACAGTATGAGTATAGACTTATTGTGTGTACAGAAACTTCCTTCTCTGTATATTATATTTTATACTATGGGTGGGAGCTGCCAAAGCTAGGACAGACAGCAGATATGATCGTTTCGTTCGTCCGGATTGGATGTTCGGACGGCCGTGCGGTAAATTCCGATTCCCTATGGGACCACACGATCGATCGTTCACGCTCGGTCGATACGAATAGCCCTTGTGTGCACCCAGCTTAGATACATATTGTTACATTTGTTAACATTCCCAATAGGTTCCCAGCTTGTTAAACCTCTTATGAACGGGTTTTGAAGTGTAACAGATTTTCTCATCCAATTAGCAAAAAGAAAGAAAACGTGATATTTTTTTCTTTTTACCTATAAAAGGAAAGGAATTTAAAGGAACATCCACAATCACTTTATAAAAAAAGTAAGAGGTTGTCTGTATTTCCAGTTCTCTTTTGTAGACAGGGATAATGTTGCAAGTTCTACTCCTAATTGGCCAGGAACACCTTAGGCAAGAAATAGCTAGGGCAGTGTCCATGGGGAAGGGAAATCGCATACCTGCCGTGCTTCTAATGAATGATGCAACTGACCTTCTCTCCAGCTCTCTACTAGTAACATAAATACAGTTAGCGGGAAATATCTTTATTTATAACTGTTACGCCTTTTGGAATATCCAGATCTTATTTAATTGTCTGTAGGAGGGAGATTACTGATAAAACCAAAGATTCAAGTTTGGTTCAGTCTTGGAAAACAGACAAGCAATATGAGCAGTCCTCAGTCATGTGTCTAATTATGATTTAATGGAAAACATGCCGTAGGTAATAAAGAAGCTATTTATTCATACCTCAGCCAAGAAGAGATGTTAGAGATAATTGTTTGGGAACAATGGCTCCCATATACAATTATCTAAAAGATTCTGTAAAGACTGTTTGCTCCTTAGTGGGCGAGTGATCTGGAGAATCGGATCACAATGGTGCAATTTGAGTCGGACATGTAGGGTAAATGTCCCATTGTGCGGTTACCAGTCGTCTGTGTGATGTGTCATGGCGAAATGTCAGTGGTGTGCTTTCTTCTAGTATTGATCGATAGTCTGTGGGTCAAAAAAACATCATTGATGCATTTGTTAAATCATGGCACCTAGATCCTTACTTCGTTAATAAAATGATGTCATCTGGACTAGATCTGTACTCTAGTTAATAATAATGATGTCATCATGGACTTAGATCCTTTACTCTAGTTAATAATAATGATTTCATCATGGACTTAGATCTTTCTCTAGTTAAATATAATGATGTCATCATGGACTTAGATCCTTTTCTAGTTAATAATAATGATGTCATCATGGACCTAGATCCTTTACTATAGTTAATAAGTAATGACGTCATCATGGAGTAGATCCTTTACTCTAGTTAATAATAATGCATGAGTCCATCATGGACCTAGATCCTTTACTCTAGTTTACTAATAATGATGTCATTATGGACCTAGTACTTTACTCTTATAATAATGATTATAAGAGACCTAGATCTTTACTCTGAGTTAATATAATGATGTCAGTATGGACCTAGATCCTTTACTCTAGTATAATAATAATGAGTATAATAATGTTCATAGACATTAGTCCATTTTACTCTAGTTAATAATCATGTTAATGTGACTAGATCCTTTACTCTAGTTTAATAATGAGTCTATAGGACCTAGATCCCTTACCTAGTTAATAATAATGAGTCATCATGGACCTAGATACTCTATTAATTAATAATACGTGTCATATGGACCTAGATCCTTTACTCTAGTTAATAATAATGATGTCATTATGGACTAGATCCTTTACTCTAGTTAATAATAATGATGTCATCAGGGTAGATCCTTTACTCTAGTTAATAATAATGACTTCATCATGGAGTTAGATCCTTTACTCTAGTTAATAATAATAACAGTCAGCAGGGCTAGATCTTTACTCTAGTAATAATAATGATGTCATCATGGACTTAGATCCTTTGCTTAGTTAATATAATGATGTCATCATGAACTAGATCCTTACTTAGTTAATAATAATGACGTCATATGGAGTTAGATCCTTTACTTAGTTAATATAATGATGTCATCATGGACTTAGATCCTTTACTCTAGTTTAATAATGAATGTCATTTTGGACCTAGATCTTACTCTAGTTAATAATAATGATATAATTGTAGACCTAGATCTTTACTAAGTTAAAATAATGATATAATTGTAGACCTAGATCCTTTACTCTAGTTAATTAATATGATTCATCATGGACCTAGATCCTTTACTCTAGTTAATAATAATGATGTCATTATGGACCTAGATCCTTTACTCTAGTTAATAATAATGATGTCATTATGGACCTAGATCCTTTACTCTAGTTAATATTAATGATATAATTGTAGACCTAGATCCGTTTCTCTAGTTAATAATAATGATATAATTGTAGACCTAGATCCTTTTCTCTAGTTAATAATAATGATATAATTGTAGACCTAGATCCTTTTCTCTAGTTAATAATAATGATATAATTGTAGACCTAGATCATTTTCTCTAGTTAATTATAATGATATAATTGTAGACCTAGATGCTTTTCTCTAGTTAATAATATTGATGTACTCTGTATTGATGGACCTGAATGAATCTCCAGTTTAATGTATATGAATATATCTTGTTTCTTTCAGTTAAAGAAGAGTAAGATGTCTGAGGAAGAAATGGCAGAATTCATTTTAACATCTGATCCAAACTCCCCCAACCCCCCCAACACTTTCTGCTGCTACAACAGAAACTGGTTGGTCGCCAGTGCCTTGATCTTGAAGAACAAGAGCCTGAAGATTCTATGCAATCAGTCAGCTACAATGTATCATCTCAGCAAGGCTCAGGTTCACAAAGGCAACCAATCAGTGAGGCTCTTGAATTATGGGTGCATGGACAGCCAATCATATGTTAGAGGCTTCAGTTCCAACAAGCAAATTATAAGGTGGGGGTGGGAAATCTTGGTGCCCTTGCACTGAGACGCTTACTTGGAAAATGATCTTCCGTGAAGTCAATCCTTTCAGCAATGACAGCGGCCATTTTGAATTCACATTGTTACGGTGTTAAAAAAACCATTTCCCCTGCTCTGTGTCCTTTTCCTGAAACTTACAAGAAAACGTCAACTCCTCTATTCTCTTAGATACGACGACGTCCTATTTACCAGATCAGTCAAACAATAAGATGTCAAGAAGTTGGGTTTGCTAAGAGATAATCAAGGTTGGAAATAATATCGAGTCCTCCAGTAGTGTCTGAGTTACCGAGCTATGTGATGATATTGAACGGTGTAGTTCTGATGGCGTAAACACACTGTGTCATTTAGCTCCTCTCTCTTTAAACTACGGCAAGGGTTTATCTACGTTTATTGGCCTATTTATAATATGGTTACCATGTTTTTCATTTATTCTGTTTATTCATTTATTTATTTACTAAGTGAATTATTATTTATTTATAAAATGATTCCCCCCCCCCCCAACAAACTTCCTTTTGATTTTAATATGATGGGTCAATGTAAAGTTTTATAAATGAGCCAATTCCAACCAATCCCTCTATAATGGGGCGAAATCTAATGGTTGTGAGGATAATAAATATAGAAATAATAAAATGGGTCAATAAATCAGCATGGGGAAAAGCAACTGATCTCTGGGTAACTCATTTCATTTATTGGATTGATACTCTATAGGCACAGAACCATCAGATACCAGCAATTAAAGTTCTTGGTTTGGCTCGGTGAATTTTCTGGGCAGTTTTCCTTTTTCTTTTTTTTTTTTTTTACAGGGAAAAAAACCTTTTTCATAAAATATAATTTCATCTTTATGAATAAGCCCATTATATATTTTAATATCACCATTTGTAAAACATTTGCTGGAATGTCCCCTATCCCCCCTGAAAACATCAAGATCACAATAGTTACTTAACTCTCCAACATTCTGGAAGAGATTCAATCCAGAGTTTGCTGCCATCTTCCCAAGAAGAGAGTAAAGCTGGGTACACACCTAGCGATTTTTCCTCCTGACCGACCGTTCGATACTTTCGAACGGTCGGCCAGGAGGAAGGACTGTCGGTCGCGGCAAAAGCAGCCGCGTCCGATAGTCACCGCGACTGATCGTGTGGTCCATAGAGGACCGCACGATCGGACGAGGTTTTCCACCCTTTCCGGTCATCCTTACTCATTGATTGGATTTCTGTGTTCAGGAAGGTCTAAGTAACTGTTGTGGGGGAGGTTAGTATGAATTTAAATGTCTCTCAATGTCACATCTTTCTGCTTTTTATAAGAAGTTTAAGGCTGGGTACACACCAGACAATATTTTTGGCCGATCGCCCGATTCCGGACTATGGGACCGCACGATCGATCGCTCGCAAATTCGGCCACGGCCAAATTTGCTGTGACCGATGGACATTTGTCCCGGTCGAGCTCTCGCTCGTAGCAAGTGCTCAGTTGGGGAAAAAAGTCCCTCCGTGTGTATCCAGTTTCAAATATCTTAAAGGGCAACTATACTGGAAAAATGTACTTTTTAGAGAAGAAAAGTTCCTACCTCCCAATGTTGTTTTGTTAAGGAGCTACAGCACATACAGGGAGATTCAATAAAAGTTCTTATCGTTTAAATATGCTTGTGAAGGTTCTCATCCATCCAGGTCATGGTGTATCTGTAATATTCATTCATCCAGGTCATGGTATATCTGTAATATTCATCCATCCAGGTCATGGTGTATCTGTAATATTCATTCATCCAGGTCACGGTATATCTGTAATATTCATCCATCCAGATCATGGTATATCTGTAATATTCATCCATCCAGGTCATGGTATATCTGTAATATTCATCCATCCAGGTCATGGTATATCTGTAATATTCATCCATCCAGGTCACGGTATATCTGTAATATTCATCCATCCAGGTATGGTATATCTGAATATTCATTCACCAGCACGTAATCCCCCCTACTATCATCCTGTAACGGTTACTGTAATATCATCCATCCAGGTCACGGTATATCTGTAATATTCATCATCCAGGTCACGGTATATCTGTAATATTCATCCATCCAGGTCATGGTATATCTGTAATATTCATTCATCCAGGTCAGGTATATCTGTAAATATCCATCCAGTCAGGTTATATCTGATATTCATTCATCCAGGTCATGGTAATATGTATAATATTGAATCTCATCCAGGTCACGGTATATTATATTAATCATCCAGGTCAGGGTATATCTGTAATATTTCATCCATCCAGGTCATGGTATATCTGTAATATTTATCATCCAGGTCACGGTATATCTGTAATATTCATTCATCCAGGTCAGGTATATCTGTATATTATCCATGCTCAGGTCAGGTATTCTGTATATTCATTCATCCAGTTTAGGTGATATCTGTAATATTCATCCATAGTCATGGTATATCTGTAATATTCATCCATCAGGTCACGGTATATCGTAATATTCATCCATCCAGGTCATGGTATATCTGTAATATTCATTATCCAGGTCATGGTATATCTGTCATCATTCATTCATCCCGGTCACGGTAATCTGTAATATCACCATTCCAGGTCATCGTATATCTGTAATATTCATCCATCCAGGTCAGTATATCTGTAATATTCATTCATCCAGGTCACGGTATATCTGTAATATTATTCATCCAGGTCAGGTATATCTGTAATATTCATCATCAGGTCATAGGTATATCTGTAATATTATCATCCAGGTCATGGTATATCTGTAATATCATCCATCCAGGTCTCACGGTATATCTATATATTCATCAGGTACGGTATATCTGTAATATTCCATCCAGGGTCACGGGTATATCTGTATATCATTCAATCCAGGTCACGGTATATTGTAATATTCATTCATCCAGGTCATGGTATATCTGTAATATCATCATCATCAGGTACATGGTATATCTGTATATTCATCATCCAGGTCACGGTATATCTGTAATATTCATCCACAGGTCACGGTATATCTGTTAATATTCATTATCCCGGGTCACGGTATATCTGTAATATTCATCCATCCGGTCATGGTATATCTGTAATATCATTATCACCAGGTCATGGTAATCTGTATATATTTCATCCATCCAGGTCATGGTATATCTGTAATATTCTTCATCCAGGTCATGGTATATCTGTAATTATTCATTCCATCCAGGTCACGGTATATCTGTAATATTCACACCAGGTCACGGTATATCTGTAAATTCATTCATCCAGGTTCACGCTATATCTGTAATATTCATTCATCCAGGTCACGGTATTCTGTTAATTCAATTCATCAGGTCATGGTATATCTGTAATATTAATTCATCCATGGTCATGGTATATCTGTAATATTCATCATCCAGGGTCATGGTATATCTGGTAATATTCATCCATCAGGTCATGGTATATCTGTAATATTCATCCATTCAGGTCACGGTATATCTGTATATTTCATCCATCCAGGTCACGGTATATCTGTATATCATTCATCCAGGGTACGGTATATCTGTAATATTAATTCATCCAGGTCATGGTATCTGGTAATATTCACATCCAGGTCATGTATATCTGTAATATTCATCATCCAGGTCAGGTATATCTGTAAATATCATTCATCCAGGTCACGGTATATATCTGTAATATTCATTAACAGGTCACGGTATATCTGTAATATTCATTCATCCAGGTCATGGTATTAGTAATATTCATCCATCCGGTATGGTATATATGTAATATTCATTCAGGTCATGGTATATCTGTATATTCATTCATCAGGTCATGGGATATCTGTAATATTCATCCATCCAGGTCAGGTATATCTGAAGATTCATCCTCAGGTCATGGTATACTGTAATATTCATTCATCCAGGTCATGGTATATCTGTAATATTCATCCATCCAGGTCATGGTTATCTGTAATATTTTCATTTATCAGGTCACGGTAGTATCTGTAATATTCAATCCATCCAGCATGGTATATCTGTAATATTCATCCATCCAGGTCAGTATATCTGTAATATTCATTCATCCAGGTCATGGTATATCTGTAATATTCATCCATCCAGGTCATGGTAATCTGTAAATTTCATCCATCCAGGGTCATGGTATATCTGTAATATTCATCCATCCAGGTCTGTAACTGTAATTCATCATCCAGGTCAGGTATATCTGTAATATCATTCATCCAGGTCATGGTATATCTGGAATATTCATCCATCCAGGTCATGGTATATCTGTATATTCATCCATCCAGGTCATGGGATATCTGTAATATTCATCATCAGGTCAGGTATATCTGAATATCATCCATCCAGGTCATGGTATATCTGTAATATTCATTCATCCAGGTCATGGTATATCTGTAAATATTCATCCATCCAGGTCATGGTATATCTGTAATATTCATTCATCAGGGCATGGTATATCTGTAATTCACATCCAGGTCACGGATATTGTAGATTTCATCATCAGGTCATGGTATATCTGTAATATTATCCATCAGGTCATGGTATATCTGGAATATTCATCCACCAGGTCATGGTATATCTGTAATATTCATCATCCAGGGTCATGGTATATCTGTAATATTTCATCATCCTCAGGTCATGGTATATCTGTATATCATTCATCCAGGGCATGGTTAATCTGTAATATTCATCCATCCAGGTATGGTATATCTGTAATATTCATCATCCAGGTAAGGTATATCTGTAATATTCTCCATCCAGGTCCCATGGTATATCTGTATATTCATCCATCCAGGGTCACGGTATATCTGTAATATTCATCCATCCAGGTCACGGGATATCGTATAATTCATCATCCAGGTCACGGTATATCTGTAATATTCATCCATCCAGGTCACGGTATATCTGTAATTAATTCATCTCCAGGTCAGGTAATCTGATATTCATCATCAGGTCAGTATCTGTATATTCATCATCCAGGTCACGGTATATCCGATAATACATTCATCCAGGTCACGGTATATCTGTAATATTCATTCATCAGGTCACGGTATATCTGTAATTTCTCATCCAGGTCACGGTATATCTGTAATATCATTCATCCAGGTCATGTATATCTGTAATATTTCATTCATCCAGTCATGGTATATCTGTAATATTCATTCACCAGTCAGGTATATCTGTAATATTCTTCATCCAGGTCATGGGTATCTGTAATATTCAATTCATCCAGGTCATGGATATCTGTAATATTCATCATCACAGTCATGGTATATCTGTAATTGACTAATATTCATTCATCCAGGTCACGGTTTTGTATCTGTAATATTCATCCCTCCAGGTCACGGTATATCTGTAATATTCATCCAGGTCATGGTTATATCGGTAATATTCATCAGCCAGGTCATGGTATATCTGTAATATCATTCATCAAGGTCAGGTATATCTGTAATATCATTCCATCCAGGTCATGGTATATCTGTAATATTCATCATCCAGGGGATCGGTATATCTGTAATATCAGTATACAGTTATCATATCCACAGGTCATGGTATATCTGTAATATATTCATCGTCAGGTCTTGGTACTGTATCTATGTATATTCATTCATCCAGTCATGGTATATCGTAATATTCATCCATCCAGGTCAGGTATATCTGTAATATTCATTCATCCAGGTCATGGTGATCTGTAATATTCATCACAGGTTCATGTGTATCTGTAATATTCATCATCCAGGTCATGGTATATCTGAATATTCATCCATCCAGGTCATCGGTATATCTGTAATATTCATTCATCCAGGTCATGGTATATCTGTAATATTCATCATCCAGGTCATCGGTAATCTGTAATATTCATCAATCCAGGCACGGTATATCTGTATATTCATCATCCAGGTCATGGGTATCTGTAAATTATCCATCCAGGTCACTGGTATATTGTAATTTCATTCATCAGGTCATGGTGTATCTGTAATATTCATCTCAGGTCATGGTATATCTGTAATATTCATTCATCCAGGTCATGGTATATCTGTATAATATTCCATCCACCCGTCATGGTAGTATCTGTGTAATATTCACCATCCAGGTCAGATAATCTGTAATATTACTCCATCCAGGTCATGTATATCTGTAACTATTTCATTCCTCCAGGTCATGGTATATCTGTAATATTATCCATCCAGGGCATCGGTATATCTGTAATATCAATCAATCCAGGTCATGGTATATCTGTATATTAATCCATCCAGGTCATGGTATATCTTGTAATATTCATTCATCCCAGGTCACGGTATACTGTAATATTCATCCATGCCAGGGTCACGGTATATCTGTAATATTCATCCATCCAGGTAACGGTATATCTGTATATCATCCTCAGGTCACGGTATATCTGTAATATTCATCATCCAGGTCATGGTATATCTGTAATATCATTCATCCAGGTCATGGTATATCTGTAATATTCATCCATCCAGGTCATGGTATATCTGTAATATTCATCCATCCAGGTCATTGGATATCGTAATATTCATCCATCCAGGTCATGGTATATCTGTAATATTCATCCATCCAGGTCATGGTATATCTGTAATTCATCATCCAGGTCATGGTATATCTGTAATATTCATCCATCCAGGTCACGGTATATCTGTAATATTCATCCATCCAGGTCATGGTATATCTGTAATATTCATCCATCCGGTCGTGTATATCTGTAATATTCATCCATCCAGGTCATGGTATATCTGTAATATTCATCCATCCAGGTCATGTATATCTGTAATATTCATTCATCCAGGTCATGGTATATAATTTGTATTTCAATTAGATCAACTGGGACTTGAAGTTAGTTTTTGAAGACGTTTCGCTCGTCCGACTGGATTTCTCAATTCAGAAAGCCGATTATTTTTTAAAATGGAGCTAATTTTCCCCAACCAATCAGATCTTATTTAACATTTGAAAGCTAACATTGATTGGTGGGGCACAAAATTAGCACCATTTTAAAAACGATAAGAACTTCTTTTTAATTAATAACCTGATACAGTTTTAGGTGAGGCATCGCGCAGTTACGCACGCGATTGGTGGCGCAGTGCGTTTTCGTTTGCGTTCGCATTTTCGCCATTTCGCGTTATGGAAAGCATGCGTTAACGCACCAAAAATGGTGAACGCATGCGTTACCAAAACGCGAACAGACCGCCAATCGCGTGCGCATGGAAAATCGCGGAGGTAATTTTCGCGTTCTCGCGATTTCCATTTTAGCGAAAATCGTGAGCGCGAAACGCGTGAAAAACGCGCTATTGTGGCCTAGTCCTTAATCAGGCTATGGTCCTGGGCCTTCCTCAGGAAGCCTGGCGGAAGCAGTTTTTTTCGTGCATGCGGCTCCTTGTAAAAATGATATTGGGGGTTAAAAAGTCACAATCCTACTTCCCTTCCCCTGGAACTTTTCATTTTAACTGTTTTTGGGAAAAGTTTATACTATAGCTCTCCTTTATATTTTATTACAGTCATAAAAATGTGTGCTATATGTTAGAGGTAATATAACTTACTGGTTTATCCTCTTTGGTAATGATTTGTTAAGCTCTGAGTCAGGTTGGAAGTCAAATCAATACATCGTTGTAACGTTAACCCATTAACTGCCGTGAAGGGTGTAACTCATTGTGCCATTCACATGAATGGGTTAGGAATTCTCTGACACAGTATGGGACATCTGGATTAATGTAGTAATAAAATACATAGAAATATTCTTGATTGGCATATTATGGTTTATACCATGAACGCAATCCGTCTGCCCACTAAGAATATTAATGCTCCCAGTCAACGCTCCATTTAGGATGGAAATGTTAATGTTAGAATGTTAAGTCTGTAACATTGTCCCGACTGTAATATTATAACAGAATTCTTTACAAGACAGTGGTGACTAAACCACTCACAGATTATAAAAGGATTGCTAAAGCCTGTTGGGAGTTCATTGAGGCTTCTGGGAACTCCTCTTGGCTTCTCTTATCCTTCTAGATCAAAGCAGAAGATCCGCGTTGAATGGGAATTTCGGATTGTGGAATCCCCTTGAAACTTTTCTATGTGAATGTTTTGGGAAATGTTTATGTATCGCACCGGTTTCTTTTTTAATGTCCAAATTTGTATGTGGGACTTGAAATACAACAGAAGAGGATTTGTTTTCTACGTGTTGGGAATGTGTGTTTATATGTGTGTTCAGTTACCTGGACTCTTCTATATTGTGATCTTATTGATTACCTAACGATAAGGTGGAAACAGAATGGAAACATTGTTACACATAAAGCTCTGCACTGGAAGTTTTACTGCTTGATAAGATAGAAGACTAAAGCTGGGTACACACAGTAACGATACAGTCGGATGTGACAGTATTGGGTGTCGGTGTGTGTGGAGTGTTTCCTGAACAAGCGTGCGGCCGCCATTGGCCTTGTGGTTGTTCAGGAAGTTTCCCTCGGCCGCTGTATTCTCCCTATAGGGGAGTCAGCCATGGTCCTGGGAAACACACAGTCCCAAACATTCTCCCTATGTTGTGTATATGATGCGTATATGATGCGTATATGATGCGTATATACTGTGTATATGATGTGTATATGTTGTGTATATGATGTGTATATGCTGTGTATATGATGTGTATATGTTGTGTATATGATGTGTATATGTTGTGTATATGATGCGTATATGTTGTGTATATGATGTGTATATGTTGTGTATATGATGTGTATATGCTGTGTATATGCTGTGTATATGATGTGTATATGATGCGTATATGATGCGTATATACTGTGTATATGTTGTGTATATGATGTGTATATGATGTGTATATGTTGTGTATATGATGTGTATATGATGTGTATATGCTGTGTATATGATGTGTATATGCTGTGCATATGATGTGTATATGATGCGTATATGATGCGTATATACTGTGTATATGATGTGTATATGTTGTGTATATGGTGTGTATATGCTGTGTATATGATGTGTATATGATGTGTATATGTTGTGTATATACTGTGTATATGATGTGTATATGTTGTGTATATGCTGTGTATATATGTATATGATGTGTATATGATGTGTATATGCTGTGTATATGATGTGTATATGCTGTATATATGATGTGTATATTCTGTGTATAATGAGACTGTGTGTATCCTTGCAGATCATCTGTCATCTTTCAGAGGTCTGGCATGTGTGTACCCAGCTTAAAGTCAGTCATACAAATCCAAAGTCACAAATCTTTAATCTATGCAGCCTGCTCTGTGTCCATCAGTCACCTCTATACTCTATCAATATGACATCAGGGTAAAGCTGGGTACAAACCATAAAGGGAGGATTCTGATCGTAACTGACCGAAAATTTCCCTCGGATGCAGTTGGCTCACCTGACAGTCCCGCATGTGATTCCTGTACTTTATATAGGGTGATCTCTTGGGACTGTGTGTTACAGATTCTGTCTGTCATCCTTTAAAGTATCCTTATAGTGTGGATGACATCACAACTGTAAACCAACTCTCCTCTATAACTATGACATCTGGGAACGATGACATCACAAATGTAAACCAACTATGACAGAATTATCCAACATGGCATTCATTCTATGGAGTAATAGGGAAACAAAGATGTCAATGGCCAGGACCAGATGAAAGGATAGACTGCGAGCACAGTTAAAACTAGTAGTTACCTAACAGAGAATTAACTGGGCATGTTCAGCTACGTATCCTGTTTGTAACCCGCAGAATTAAAGAGATAATGTTCTCAATGGTGCTGATATTAGTAGACAGAGGTACAACAATCTACATAGTATCCATTTAGGCTCAGTTATATATTAGCTTTAGTTAAACCCTCATTGTCCAGAATTTATCACCTCTAATTTTTTGGAGGAATTATGCAAATATCAGAGTATCCCTTCAAGTTCAAAATGACGACAAAATGCATTTATCAACTAATAATCAATTAAGAAGGTAATTCCCAATCTCATGCTATAAAATAGCATTGCCCACCTGAACCAAGAAATAAGGAATGTTTTCTAACTCCCAGCATTCCCAGAGAAGTGGGCGGAGACATGCAAAGTTTCTCCAGTGGCAATGCCACCGCTGGTATTATAACATGCAATACAGCCTAAAGGTATAGAGCTTTCTAAGAATCCCAATCAGGGGTCGATCGACTAGTGCGTCCTTTAATTATTATTCCAAGGCTTGTAAACTTACCGCGGTTTCCATTTTAGCACATATACACGATAGA
The DNA here is from genome assembly GCA_019447015.1 of Hymenochirus boettgeri. Classification (NCBI taxonomy): domain Eukaryota; kingdom Metazoa; phylum Chordata; class Amphibia; order Anura; family Pipidae; genus Hymenochirus; species Hymenochirus boettgeri. The sequence continues at coordinate 360,100 of JAACNH010000114.1, forward strand.
TGTTGCACTTTGATCCAGACAGTGGGTTCTCGTTGGCAAAGGGGGGACCACCCTTTATAATCAGGTCTTTCTGTTCACTTTGGGAAATTAATACTTGAAGTATGAAATGTGATTTGAGTCTAGGTAAATCACGAGATAGAGAACGCTGTACAGAATCTCCTTATCAATGTAAGTGCCAATTTTGACTATTGTAAGATTAAAGGGCATTTTTTTCTGAATCTTAAATGGTGCAAGACTGTATTGACTTTGAAATAAGCCCCCTGTATGATACTATGTTTGGTTTTTGGTTACATTGTATGTGATAAATAATCCCGGGGGGTTTAATAAACACTGTGAATTAAGGGAGGGTTGTCTTTTATTTTCTAATGTACAAATATATTTCATTTTATTTATTATATTGACTTAAATGCACAGTTAATAAGATGATGAATTCTGGGATGTGTAGGAGTAAGAGATGTCCTATTGCAGAAGTGTTAGTCATTGACATCAGTGGAACAGCGCCATCTGTTTGATAATGTTGGTATAGACATGGGATGTCCTTGTGTTGGCTATCATTGACAATTAACACTGTTCGTTGCACCTTAGCTAGTCTCTCGTAGGATGTTACACAAAAGACTAGCACAGTATGGACAGTATTTATAAAGGCTATTGCGTGACACTGCGCCTTTAACAAGGTCAGCGCTGTAGTCGAAAATTGACAGCGTCAGTCGACGCTTTATGGCAGCAGTGTTAGCGGTATTTGAACATTGCGATACCACAGGCTAATAATGGTCCTTGGTCTTAAAAATAAATCAGATCCATTATTTCTGAAAGGGCAGTTATACTTACCTTTTCTGTGTCCATGAATAGTATCCAGGGTGCGGATCTAAATCTAAGTCCTTGTAGTGTGTACCTAGCTTTGGATGACATCACAACTGTGAACCAACTCTCCTCTATAACTATGACATCTGGGTACGATGACATCACAAATGTAAACCAACTATGACAGAATTATCCAACATGGCATTTATTTTATGGATTAATAGGGAAACAAAGATGACAATGGCCAGGACCAGACGATAGGATAGACTGCAAGCACAGTTAAAACTAGTCTTTTGCTGTTCTACTATGTACTAACCACTGGCTAAAAACGTTAGCCAGACCAAGCAATATGGCATCTCCTGCTCGTGCGCAGAGGTAAAAGTTGAGCCATGTTCTGTGCACACAATCCATTAGTGCTCCCCTTTTTCATTTTTAAAGGGCAAATAAACTTTTGTTAAATTGTAAAAAGCCTCCCTTTAATCTCCCCATATCCCCTGACACCCGCCCTGCGTTAAAACATCTTCCACTGTGTTTTCATCTCCTTATTTATTTTGTTATGCGGACGTTGGGAATTGCACGGAGAAGAAGCCCACGGATTATTATTTTACGTCCCCTTGTTTATTTTGTTTTTAACGGTGTTTATTCAAAAGGGAAAAAAAGCTTAGTGTCATAAAAAAATAAAGTTGAAAAAAAAAATATTAATGATATTTTACCTGCAATGTACTAATGTGTGTTTGAATGTGTATTAATGCACTTTGTACCCCGGAGAAATACAAATGTATCGCTACGTATTTGGAATTTCTAAGTGGCATGTTCTGGGTTATCGTATGGAATATTATACGGGCGTTTTGGTCATGCGAAGTTTTCCTGAAAATAAAATTTACTGGCACGGAAGTAACAAAATAAATTTTAAAATTCAAAAAAAAAAAAGGAAAGAACCATTTGTGTATTTAGGTGTTTTGTGTGTGTGTGTTATAAACTCCGCTGATGTTTAATCTGTTCTTTTGTGTGTTAAATACAATGTCCCTCAGCCTGTTTATAAAGATATTCAATAAATGTGGATTTCTTACTGACTGGGTCTCGTTTTCTGTAACGTTGGTGATGCTGCTGATTGGCGTAGAAAACTAAAACTATATTCATTTTTAGATATTTATTATTGAGGTCACCTAATATATGAAAGCATTTATAGCTGTGATGAAGCTGCCATATTGGTTTAGATATTTATTATTGAGGTCACCTACTATATGAAAGCATTTATAGCTGTGATGAAGCTGCCATATGGTTTAGATATTATTTTGAGTCACCTACTATATGAAAGCATTTATAGCTGTGATGAAGCTGCCATATTGGTTTAGATATTTATTATTGAGGTCACCTACTATACGAAAGTATTAATAGCTGTAATGAAGCTGCCATATTGGTTTTTACACCTCAAATAGTCCGTAGCGACATACATTTTCTGCATAGCACCTAAAAGTGGCCGCACCACCATAGATTTATAGTCGACCAAATGACCAATCCCATAGGAAAACTGGTGGTTTGGTCACCTGAGATAGTAGTGAGGATATTTTGGAGGAGGTCGGAGTCACAATATCTTCACTTGTATGGGCGTCTTTTCACTACATTTATTGGTAAAGTAAACAATAGTCATCTCACATATTTAAAGTAAATATACAGACAAGGTGCTTTGTGTAATGCTGTAATGTGCACTCATATTAGCGCAAAAAGACCTTTAATTATATGTTGGTTCACTGTAAGGGCTGAGTTATTTACAGCTTACAACGTGTGAAATGTGTTGAGTACAGATGGCACTAAACATCACAAAAACCAAGACCAGTAAGTGGACGTACGAGACATGCAGACAGTGGCTTGTTAACATTCCATTGGAAATTTTGCAATATAAGTAACAAATTAGACTCTTCATACCTGTGGGGGTTTTTTTTGACGGTGTGTTTTGTTTTTTTGAGGGGGGAGTGTTGTGTTTTGTTTTTTGAGGGGGTGTGTGTTTGGTTTTTTTTGAGGGTGTGTGTGTCTTTTTTGAGGGGTGGGTGTTTTTTTTTTTTGCGGGGGGTGTGTTTTGTTTTTTTGGGGGGACTGTGTGTTTTTGTTTTTTGAGGGGTGTGGTTTTGTTTTTTGAGGGGAAAGTGTGTGGGTTTTTTTGATGGGTGGTGTTTTGTTTTTGAGGGGGGAGTGTTTTTTTTTGAGGGGGGGGTGTGTGTTTTGTTTTTGAGGGGGGAGTGTGTGGGGTTTTTTGAGGGGGTGTGTTTTGTTTTTGAGGGGGGAGTGTTTTTTTTTGAGGGGGTGTGTGTTTGGTTTTTTTTGAGGGTGTGTGTGTCTTTTTTTGAGGGAGTGGGTGGTTTTTTTTTGAGGGGGGTGTATGTTTGGTTTTTGAGGGGGGAGTGTGTGTATTTTTTTTGAGGGGGGGTGTGTGTGTTTTTTTTGAGGGGGGAGTGTGTGGTTTTTTTGACGAGGGAGTGTGTGTGGATTTTTTTTTGAGGGGGTGGTGTTTTTTCTTTTCCAACATTCCATTGGAAATTGTTGCAATATAAGTAACAAATTAGACCTCTTTATACCTGTGGGTTTTTTTTTTTGACGGGGGTGTTTTTTTGTTTTTTGAGGGAGGGTGTGTTTTGGTTTTGTGAGGGGGGTGTGTTTTTTTTTTGGGGGGGGTGTTTTTTTTTGAGGGGGAAGTGTGTGGGGTTTTTTGAGGGGGTGTGTTTTGTTTTTGAGGGGGGAGTGTGTTTTTTTTTGAGGGGGTGTATGTTTGGGTTTTTTTGAGGGGGGGGTGTTTTTTTTTTGAGGGGGTGGGTGTTTTTTTTTTTGGGGGTGTGTGGTTTGGTTTTGAGGGGGGTGGTGTGTGTTTTTTTTGGGGGGGAGTGTGTGTGGTTTTTTTGCCGGGGCGTGTGTGTTTTTTTTTGTGGGGGCGTGTGTGTGGTTTTTTTTTGAGGGGTGGGTGTTTCTTTTTGGGGGGTGTGGTGGTTTTTTTTGAGGTGTGTGTTTTTTTGAGTGGGGATGTTTGTGTTTTTTGGCGGGGGAGTGTGTGTTGTTTTTTGGGGGGGAGGTGTGTGGTTTTTTTGAGGGGGGAGTTTGTGTTTTTTTGAGGGGGGGTGTGTGTGGTTTTTTGTGAGGGGGGTTTGTGTGGGTTTTTTTGAGGGGTGGTGTGTTTTGTTTTTTCCGGGTGTGTGTGTGTTTTTGTTGCGGGGCGCGTGTGTGTGTTTTTTGTGAGGGGGCGGTGTGTTTTTTGTGGGGGTGTGGTGGTTTTTTTGAGGGGGGGGTTACAATACGACTGCATTCCTTCAGACACGGAATTCAGAATGTTTAGAAAAAAAACCGTGTTCCCGCTGGACTTGATATCCATTTGCATATTTCCTTGACGTAATAAAAAACGCTCTCTTTAAATTGGCGGTTGCTGACCAACAAGTTACATTGTCCCTTTTATGGCCAACATAGTCACATGTTCACTTATAAGCTGCTTAGACATTGAGAGGATCTCAAATGGTGCTTTCACATGATCCCCGGTAGCCAGCTTGGGTCTATTACATTCCCTCCACCGTTACTGATCTATCTGATCACATGGGGAAGTGTGTTTGTGTTTTTTGTTTTGTTTTGTTTTGTTTTACAATGAAATAGTTTCTGTCGATGCAAAAAAATAAAAGAGTGAGAATTTTTTAATAAATTTTTAAATAAAATAATTTTTCTTTTCAAGGTACAACTACAATAAACTCCATTAAAATACAAATCCAACTTTTAATTGTGGAAAGTGTCCTGGTCTGGGCAGTTCTCCTTATCCCCCCCTTCCCCCAGGGATCAGATGTTAATGACATTGAACAAGACCATTGGAGCTTTTCTTAGTGTGAGTCTCATGTTTGTTCGTCAACCTGCAAATTGAGCATTTTGACTCTTTGACCTGAATTTATGTGGCGTTAAATGTCGTCTTCTGACATTGCCCTCAACAGCAGATACAGGATACAAACACCAATTACTGGGCACTTAACAATAAGTGACCAGGCCCACAATGGTATTAAATCTTACATCACAGTCTGCTCATGTATGATGACACCAGCGTTACCATAGGCAATACTGATGAATTGTATCATCATCGGTGACAGTACGTCGCACGTCCCATATTTATTGTATTGGGGCCATGGGTGGTATTTATAAGGATCACTTTCTGTGAACTATATTCAATGTCCTTACACCCCTACATTCCGCATGCGTGCATATGTTTTACCGTCCATATTTTATGATGTGGTATAGCCAATTGGAATGACACAGTGCAATATAATTTTTGTGTTTGTGTAATACTGCGAACAATTGGTATTTTTAAACCGCTACGTTTTTTACAGCCACGTAAGTACAGATGCGCTTACGCGTTTTTCTTTTAACGAAACCTAAACACGGAGTGATGTAATACAATCACCCCCAAAATAAAGCGAATCCCAATCTACCCGGTGGGATATCAGGTTTATTGAGAGATTTCTAGTGGTTCTGGGAGGACTGCGCTGTTTCCGGAATCATACCATTTTTTGTGGGTGTTTATACAACTTCATTAACATAAATATAATATAGCCGCAATGATTACGCCAAATGTATTTGTGATGGTAATTGGCCGAAAACGTCTGTAAAATGTAACGAACCTTATAAAAGTGCCCCTTTGTTGTGATAGATCCTTTGGGGTTTTATTCAATAAACATTCTTTTCTTTAAAATGTTCTAACTGTTTGTCGTCCCAACCAACGACTTATGTAGATTTGAAAGCTACTCTGATTGGTTGGGCCAAAATAGCACCATTTAACGATAAGAAATTTTATTGAATACCCCTTGTATCTCCTTGTTTCTAAAAGGAGGGGGGTGGAGCAAAAGTCAAAGTAAGGTAACCCATAGTGAGTGTTTGATCCAGACAGGTAAATCTTTAGTAATTACATAAAACACACGTTGTGATTATTTTAATATTCATCAATGATAAAAAGAGTTTTTGTCTCTGGTCATCTTTAAATATGCAAATTCATATTCTTTAACAATTATACTGCTTCTCCAGATTCTTAGTAGCTGGTGATTGCCAGTACTATTCAAGTCTATGGAGTTCCGGTGCCAATAAAGATTTGGCTATTGGAAGGTGTGAACCAGCAGAAGAGGAGCTTGGGAGAAGTTTTAGGTTGAGTGTAGCAGACAGACCATTTTAAACCAGACTGAAAGTTTGTTCAGATTGTTACCAAGTAATTTGATTACTTTTAAAATGTATTTAATTAAAATTAAAACTTAAATTAACTTTACACTACAATTACTTGGAAACAATCTTTTTTGTATTAATTAAAATATAATCTTAAATTAATAATATTAAGATTGGAATGAATTATTTTTGGAAGATTGGAATTGTTTAATTAAACTTAATAAAGTTTAATTACATTTAGTATAATTAAAAAGTAAACTTCTTTTGAGCCTGTTATCTGGGCGCACGCTCGCGTCTTGCTGTTTCGTGACGTGTCCTTTAACCCGAGCGCTACTTTTACGACTCTCCACGACTAACTGCCATACTCGTTAGTGAAACACCTTGTCTTGTCCGATTGTCTCTCATTTCACTGCGCGTTTGTATGCCCCTACTGTTCGTAACCTGCGAACCCTGGTCTCGTCCTCTTGTTTTATAACCCCCGCTGCACTGTCTTGTAGTGCACCTGCCTTCGTCTGGCTTTTCACACCCCGCCTCCGTCTTCACCCATTGCCAACTTTCTCTGTGGTCCAGGCTACGAGGCTAATACTTGGATTGGGTCGCCAATACACATCACAACTAGTAAGAGATAGGGAAGCCTGTGTGGTGATATAGAAAATGAATGAGTATCAGTCTTGACCACAGCTAAGCTTTAGTCATTGTTTATGTGTTGATCTCGTTTGATTAAAACTGAATAAGGGGTTGAAACCGTAAAACAGTTGGAAATCGTTGGGAGTCTAAGGAATTGAGACCCCGTAACTGCCGCGATCTGGATTGCACTTTAGCATTCTGTTACAATAATCTTTATGTGCGACAGAGATACCCATGGCTCAGATACCAATGACGGTGTTTTATAAGAGATCCCAACATTGGTATTTACTATATTGAGTCCTTTATCATGGTTGGAAAGAACCAGCTAATATTCATACCATCCCGTTATTAGCCCGTCGTATCACTTGTAATGGTCCTCGTACTAGGGCGAACTTCGACAATCCTTCCAATTCTAGTGCATTCACACATAAAAGCTATAAACAGACGTCGCTTGGATTCGACTTCAACCCTAATCCGCAAGGAGTACATTTTGTTTTGGAAGTCGAGGAGAGTTCCCGACGAGGCAGGGGGTGGAGGCTAGACATTAGGGAGGGGGGTGGTGTTATGTTTGAGACACTACAGTTGACTAAGTTCTTAACCTTATATTTAATTAAAATTGTATTTACCTTTTTTTTATCTTGATTACAAGATGTGTAGGTAGATACTAATCTAATTGTATCTGCAAATGAATCTATTATAAAAACCCTTCAATGCAGCTACATTACAGGCACAGCATACTTCAACATAGTCAAAACTTCTTACATTGTGTGATTACATACCCTCATTTAAGTCCAATTTTTTTACTGTCTTTGTCCTTTCCTTGTTTCATAGCCTGCACTTGAACTTGTGAACTGTTTTCCGGAGGTACGAGACGCTTTTGTTGTAGTAAACGGCTTAACAAAACTAACACACCTAACATTTAACACAACGTAAAATAACACCACTATGGAACATGGTTTTAACACACGATACAGTTTACATTAACTGTAATTGATCCTATTGGGTACACACCCCCAATACAATGACGAACTAAACCCTGAAAGTTATAAACCACTTGGTTATTTTATGTGTGCAGCGCAATCATAGCACACGGGTTAGCAGTACCTACGTTATATATTGACCGTATGGTAAATATCCCGCATGCGGCTCCAATTGCGTTTGCTAAATACAATATTCATATGTGGGCAGAACTTTAGATCGCGTAAGGCGGAGTATCGAACTTACCGATACCGCTTCAAAAAATATGATCCTAAGGGAAATAGTATACATGAAAATTTGGTTTTAATATTCGAATACATAATATTATAGTACATGTACCACTTTTTTCAGAAGGGATACTTTTTAGTGTACATACGACGAGAAGAAGCTGCATTAGTAAAATTAGTCAGTCCAGCGCCCTGTGTGTGTTATTTTACCATTTATTTTACCATACATGTGGGACCGTATTTATAAAGGATCAATTAATACAAATGACATCGGGGGCGTTCCTACACACACAGCCACTATCGCTCTGGGTAAAAGTCCTGTTTGGCGATTCAATGTCGCAATTTGAGATGTGGGGTACATCCCGGTAAGGGATTTTACTCATTGGGGCGGGATTTTAACGGCCACTAATTTGCTGGCCTTCAATCCTGGTCTAAAACAGGCGCAAATGCAATATTAAATCGCGAGCGTCGGATGTCAGTGATTTTTTGCGTAACCCGCGCATCCGACGCTAATATGGAGTTTTAAAGTCGGCGCTACCGGTACAAACTGCTTTCATGTTTGCCCAGCGAGTCGGTAAATGAGGCCCTATTTTCCCAATATTGGGCAATTGTCAGATTTCCGCATGGTACATTCGAGGGTTCTGGGCCAATTTGTTTGTTACCCGAAATCAAATGGCTACATTCAAGGGTTACGAAATCAAAGGCTCATCAGGGTTTACTGAAATCGAAGGCTACATTCAAGGGTTCTGAAAATCGACAATACATTCAAGGTACTGAAATCGAAGCTTACATTTAAGGGTTAACTGAAATCGAAAGCTACATTCAAGGGTACTGAAACTCGAAAGTCTACATTTAAGGGTTACTAAAAATCGAGCTTCTTACATCTGATCAAGCTATCGGGTTACTTAAATCGAAGCACATTCAAGGGTTCATCGAAATACAGGTTACAGATCGGCTACATCAAGGGTTACTGAAATCCGAAGGCTACATTAAGGGTTACCGAAATCGAAGGCTACATCAAGGGTTTACTGAAATCGAAGGCTACATTCAAGGGTTACTGAAATCGAAGGCTACATTCAAGGGTTTACTGAAATCGAAGGCTACTTCAGGTGTTACGAAATCGAAGGCTACATTCAGGTTACCTAAATCGAAGGCTACATTCAGGTTACTGAAATCGAGGCACAATACAAGGGTTACTGAAATCGAGGCTACATTCAGGGTTACTGAAATCAAAGGCAACATTCAAGGGTTCCGGAAATCGAAGGCTACATACAAGGGTTACTGAAATCGAATGCTACACTTCAAGGGTTACTGACATCGAGGCTACATTCAAGGGTGTGCTGAATCGAGCCTACATTCAAGGTTTACCGAATCGAAGGCTACATTCAAGGGTTTACTGAAATCGAAGGCTACATCAGGGTTACTGAAATCGAGGCTACACTTCAAGGGTTACTGAAAGCGAAGGCTACATTACAAGGGTTACTGAAAATCGAGGCTACATTCAAGGGTTACTGAAATCGAACATTAAATTCAAGGTGTACCAAATCGAAGGCTACATTCCAAGGGTTTACCGAAATCGAAGGCTACATTCGGGTTACTGAAAGCGAAGGCTACTCAGTTACCGAAATCGACTCATTCAGGTACCGAAATCGACTCTTCAGGTACGACGAAGTCATTAAGGTTACCGGAAATCAAGTCACCCAAATCAATGTACGATCGAGCCTACAATCAATCCGATCACTGGCCTCAAGGGTTTACTAATCGAAGTCTACATTCAGGGTTACCGAAATCAAAGTCTACATCAAGGGTTACCGAAATGTAAAGCTACATTCAAGGGTTACTGAATATCGGAAGGCACTCTATTCAAGGGTACCGAAATCAAGGCCTAACATTCAGGGTCGAACGAAGCTCTCACGTACTGAAATCGAAAGGCTACATCTCAAGGTTACCCTGAAATCTTGATAGGCTACATATACGTTTATATATATAGGGATTAAGGTTCGTGCTAAATCTAATAGTGCTTCCACACTCGTCACTTGTTCAATGATCGTTTGGCTACTAGTGATCGTGGAATCGAAAATGCAAGGCTACATCCAGGCTTCAAGGGTTACTGAAATCGAAGGCTACCATTCAGGGTTACTGAACATCAAAGGCTACAGTCAAGGGCTACTGAAATCGAAGGCTACATTCAAGGGTTACGAAATCGAAGGTTATCAGGTCAGATCGAACACTTCAAGGAGTAGGTACATTTCAGTTCAAATCAAGAAGTCAGTCGATGACTCATTCAAGGGTTACTGAAATCAAAGGCTACTAGTCTACAATCGGCATTCAGGTTTACTGAAACGAAGGCTACATTCAAGGGTTACTGAAATCAAAGGCTACATTCAAGGCTGAATCAACTACGTAAGGTTATACAAGGCTACATTTCAAGGGTTTACCAGAAATCGAGGCTACATTCAAGGGTTTACCCGAAATCGAAAGGCCTACATTCAAGGTTACTGAAATCTAAGGCTACATTCAAGGTTACTGAAATCAGAAGGCTACATTCAAGGGTTACGAAATCGAAGGCTACCACTTCAGGAGTTACTGAAATCGAAGGCTACATCAAGGGTTACAGAAATCGAAGTCTACATTCAAGGGTTACTGACATCGAAGGCTCATCAAGGGTTACCGAAATCCAAGCTACATTCAAGGGTTCCCAGAAATCGAAGGCTACATTCAAGGGTACCGTAAATCGAAGGCACATTCAAGTTACCGAATCAAGGCTACATTCAAGGGTTCCATAACATAGGCACATTCAATGGTTTACGAAATCGAAGCTACATTCAATGGTTTACAGAAATCAAGGCACATTCAAGGGTTACTGAAATCAGCTGCCATATTGGTTTAGATATTTATTATTGAGGTCACCTACTATACGAAAGTATTAATAGCTGTAATGAAGCTGCCATATTGGTTTTTACACCTCAAATAGTCCGTAGCGACATACATTTTCTGCATAGCACCTAAAAGTGGCCGCACCACCATAGATTTATAGTCGACCAAATGACCAATCCCATAGGAAAACTGGTGGTTTGGTCACCTGAGATAGTAGTGA
>JAACNH010000114.1:371172-387629 GCA_019447015.1 Hymenochirus boettgeri
TGATGTCATCATGGACCTAGATCCTTTACTCTAGTTAATAATAATGATGTCATCATGGACCTAGATCCTTTACTCTAGTTAATAATAATGATGTCATCATGGACCTAGATCCTTTACTCTAGTTAATAATAATGACGTCATCATGGAGTTAGATCCTTTACTCTAGTTAATAATAATGATGTCATCATGGACTTAGATCCTTTACTCTAGTTAATAATAATGATGTCATTATGGACCTAGATCCTTTACTCTAGTTAATAATAATGATATAATTGTAGCACCTGAGATCCTTTACATCTAGTTATAATAATGGGTTCATTCTTATGGACCTAGATCCTTACTCTAGTTAATAATAATGATATAATTGTAGACATAGTCATTTTCTCTAGTTAATAATAATGATATAATTGTAGACTAGTCCTTTCTCTAGTGAATAATAATGTAAATGTAGACCTAGATCCTTTACCTAGTTAAGAATAATAATTCATCATGGACCTAAGATCCTTCTCTAATTAATAATAACGATGTCATTTATGGACCTAGATCCTTGTACTCTAGTTAAGAATAATGATTGTCATTATGGACCTAGATCTTTACTCTAGTTAAATATAATGATGTCATCCGGAGTTAGATTCCTTTACTCTAGTTAATAGTAATGACTTCAATAATGGAGCCTTAGATCTTTACTCTAGTTAATCAATAATAACGTCCAGCATTGGACTTAGATCCTTTACTATGTTAATAATAATGATGTCACATGGGACGCTAGATCCTTTGCTCTAGTTAATAATAATGATGTATCATGGACCTAGATCCTTACTCTAGTTAATAATAATACGTCATCATGGAGTTGATTCCTTTCTCTAGTTATAATAATGATTTTTTTTTTAATGTCATAATGCGACTTAGACCTTTACTCTAGGTCATAATAATTGATGTCATTTGGACCCTTAGATCCTTTACTCTAGTTAATAATAATGATATTAATTTTAACATAGATCCTTATTCTAGTTACTAATATGATATAATTGTGACCTAGATCCTTTACTCTAGTTAATAATAATGGAGGTCATAATGGAGTTAGATCATGTGATCTAGTTAATAATATGATGTCATTATGGACCTTAGTATCCTTTACTCAGTAATAATAATGATGTCATTATGGACCTAGATCCTTTACTCTAGTTAATATTAATGTATAATTGTAGACCTAGCTCGTTGCTTAGTTAAAATAATGATATAATGTTAGACATAGATCCTTTTCTCTAGTTAATAAATACTGATATTTAATGTAGACATTAGTCCTTTTCTCTAGTAATAATATGATATTATATTGTAGACCGAGATCATTTTCTAGTAATTATAATGATATAATGTAAATAGGACCTAGATTGCTTTTCTCTAGTTATAATATGATTGTACCTCTGTATTGATGGACCTGAATGAATCTCCAGTTAATGTATATGAATATATCTTGTTTCTTTCAGTTAAGAAGAGTAAGATGTCTGAGGAAGAAATGGGCAAATTGCATTAACATATGATCCAAACTCCCCCAACCCCCCCCACCACTTTCTGCTGCTACAACAGAAACTGGTTGTCGCCAGTGCCTTGATCTTGGAAGAACAAGAGCCTGAAGATTCTTGCATCAGTCAGCTACAAGTATCATATCAGCAAGGCGCAGGTTCACAAAGGCAACCAATCAGTGAGGCTCTTGAATATGGGTGCATGGACAGGCCCAATCATATGTAGAGGCTTCATTCCAACAAGCAAATTATAAGGTGGCGGGTGGGAAATATGGTGCCCTTGCAATGAGACGCTTACTTGGAAAATGATCTTCGTGAAGTCAATTCCTTCAGCAATGACAGCGGCATTTGAATTCACATTGTACGGTGTTAAAAAAACCATTTACCTGCTCTGTGTCCTTTTCCTGAACTTACAAGGAAAAACGTCAACTCCTCTTATTCTTAGGATACGACGACGTACTATTTACGGATCAGTCAAACAATAGAGTCAAGAAGTTGGGTTGCTAAGCGATAATCAAGGTTGGAATAATATCGAGTCCTCCAGTGTGTCTGAGTACCGAGCTATGTGATGATATTGAACGGTTGTAGTTCTGATGGCGGAAACACACTGTGTCATTTCGACTCCCTCTTATCTAAACTAGGCAAAGGGTTTATCTACGTTTATTGGCCTATTTATATATGGTTACCATGTTTTTCATTTATTCTGTTTATCATTTATTTATTTACTAGTGGATATTATTTATTATAAAATGAGTCCCCCCCACCCAACAAACTTCATTTTGAATTTGTAATATGATGGGTCAAATTGTACGTTTTATAAATGAGCCAATCCAACCAACCTCTATACATGGGGCGAAATCTAATGGGTTGTGAGGAGGCTAAATAAATATCGAAATAATAAAATGGGTCAATAAATCAGCATGGGGGAAAAGCAACTGATTCTGGTAATCATTTCATTATTGATTGATACTCTATAGGCACAGAACCTCAGATACAGCAAATTAAATTCTTGGTTTGGCCGGGTGGTGAATTTTTGGGCAGTTGTCCTTTTCTTTTTTTTTTTTTGTTACAGGGAAAAAAACCGGTTTCTGTAAAATTAATTTTCATCTTTATGAATAGCCCATTATATATTTAATATCACCATTTGTAAAACATTTGCGGGAAGTCCCCTATCCCCCCTGGAAAACATCAGATCACAATAGTTACTTAACTCTCAAACATAGGAAGAGATTCAATCCAGAGTTGCTGCCCATCTTCCCAAGAAGAGAGTAAAGCTGGGTGACCCACCTAGCGATTTTTCCTTCCTGACCGACCGCTTCGATACTTTGACACGGCGGACAGGAGGAAGGACTGTCGGTCGACGGCAAAAGACAGCAGCCGCGATAGTCACGCGACATGATCGTGTTGTCCCTAGAGGCCGCACAGATCGGACGAGGGTGTGTCCACCTTTCGGTCATCCTTAATCATTGATTGGTTTCTGGTTCAGGAGGTCTAAGTAACTGTTGTGGGGGAGGTTAGTATGAATTTAAATGTCTCTCAAGTCACATCTTTCTGCTTTTTATAAGCAGTTTAGGGGATGGGTACACACCAGGACAATATGTTTGGCCGATCGCCCGATTTCCGGACTATGGGACCGCACGATCGATCGCTCGCAAATTCGGCCACGGCCAAATTAATTTTCTGTGACCGATGACATTTGTCCGGTAGAAGCTCTCGCTGTAGCAAGTCTCAGTTGGGGCAAAAAAGTTCCCCCGTGTTGTATTCCAGCTTTCAATATCTTAAAGGGCAACTATACTGGAAAAATGGTACTTTCTTTTTAGAGAAGAAAATGTCCTACATCCCAATGTTGTTTGTTTAAGGAGCTACAGCAAATACAGGGAGATTCAATAAAAGTCTTACGTTTTAAATATGCTGTGAAGGTTCTCATCCATCCAGGTCATTGGTGTTGTATCTGTTAATATAATCAGCCACCCGGTTCATGGTATATCTGTAAATTCATCCATCAGGTCTGTGTACTGTAATATTCATTCATCCAGGGTCACGGTATATCTGAATATTTCATCCATCCAGTCATGGTATATCTGTAATATTCATCCATTCCCCGGTCATGGTATTATCTGTAATATTCATCAGCCGGTCATGGTAGCTCTGTTAATATCATCCATCCAGGTCACGGTATATCTGTAATATTCATCCATCCAGATCATGGTATATCTGTAATATTATTCATCCGGTCACGGTATCTCTGTAAATTCATCCATCCAGATCATGTATATCTGTAATATTCATCCATCCAGGGTACGGTATATCTGTAATATTTCATCCATCAGGGTCACGGTTATATCCTTTATATTCATCCATTCCAGGTCAGGGTATATCTGAAATATTCATGCATCAGGTCATGGTATATCTGTAATATTCATCCATCAAGGTAACGGTATCTCTGAATTTAATCATCCAGGTCACGGTATATCTGTAATATTCATCATCCAAGGTCCACGGAATCTGTAAGATCATCATCCAGGCAGGTTATATCTTTAAGATTAATCAGCAAGGGTCACGGTATATCTGGAATATTAAGTCATCCAGGGTCATGGTATATCTGTAATATCATCCATCCAGTTCACGGTATATCTGTTAATATATCCATCCAGGTCACGGTGTATTTGTTTTTTTTTATATCTGATAAGATTCATTCATCCAGGTATGGGATACTGTATATTCATCCATCCAAGGGTACGTATATCTGTTAAATATTCATCCATCCCGGTCACGGTATATCTGTAATATTTCTTCATCCGGGCACGGGATATCTGTAATATATCCATCCAGGTTAATGGTTATATCTGAATATTCATTCATCCAGGTCTGGTATATCTGTAATATCATCATCCAGGTCATGGTATATCTGTAATATTCATTCATACAGGTCATGGTATATCTTGTAATATTCATTCATCCAGGTCCACGTATATCTGTAATATTAATTTCCAGGTCATGTTATATCTGTATATCATCCATCAGGTCATTGGTATATCTGTAATATTCATCATCCAGTCACGGTATATCTGTATAATATTCATCATCCAGGTCATGGTATATCTGTAATATTCATCCACCAGGTCATGGTATATCTGTAATATTCATCATCCGGTCATGGTATATTTGTTAATATTCATCATTCCAGGTCATGGTTATATTCTGTAAGTATTCATCCATCCAGGTCACGGTATAGCTGTAGATTCATCCATCCAGGTCATGGTAGATCGGTAAATCATTCATCCAGGTCATGGTATATCTGTAATATTCATTCATCCGGTCACGGTATATCTGTAATATTCATCCATCCAGGTCACGGGTATATTGTAATATTAATCCATCCAGGTCACGGCTATATCTGTAATATCATTCACCAGGTCACGGTTCTATCTGTATATTAATTCTCAAGTCATGGTATATCTGTAATATTTCATTCATCAGGTCATGTATATCTGTTAAATTCATCCATCCAGGTCATGATATCTGTAATATTCATCCATCCAGGTCATGGTATATCTATAATATTTCTCCATTAAGGTCACGGGTAATCTGTAATATTCATCATCCAGGTCACGTATATCTGTAATAGTCATTCATCCAGGTCACGGTATATTGTAATATAATTCATCCAGGTCATGTAATCTGTAATATTCATCCATCCAGGTCAGGTATATCTGTAATATTCACCATCCCAGGTCCGGTATATCTGTAATATTCATCCATCCATGTCACGGTAGATCTGAATATTCATTCATCCGGGTCAGTTATCTGTAATATTATCCATACAGGGTCATGGTATAGCTGTAATATCATTCATCAGGTCATGGTAATTCTGTAATATTCATCCATCCAGGTCACGGTATATCTGTAATATTCATTCATACAGGTCACGGTATATCGGTATCTTCATCATGCCGGTACGGTAATCTGTAAATATTCCATCCATAAGGTCACGGTATTTATATATCTGTAATATTCATCTCCAGGCACGCCTAATCTGTAATATTCATCATCCAGGTCACGGTATTAGATCTGTTAATATTAATTCATCCAGGGCATGGTATATCTGTTAATATTCATTATACAGGTCATGGTATATCTGTAATATTATCAATCCAGGTCATGGTAATCTGTTAATATTCATCCATACACCGGTCACGGTATATCTATACATTCATCATTCAGGTCACGGTATATCTGGTAAATATTCATCCACCAGGCTCACGGTATATCTGCTAATATTCATTCATCCAGGTCACGGTATATCTGTAATATTAATTCATCCCAGGTCATGGTAATCTGTAATATTCCATCATCCAGTCACGGTATATCTGTAATATTCATCCATCAAGGTCACGGTTATATAATGTTAATATTCATCATCCAGTCACGGTATATCTTGTAATATTAATTATCCAGGTCACGTATATCTGTCTGTAATATCATTCCTCAGGTCATGGTATATCTGTAATATTCATCCATCCAGGGTATGGTATATTGTAATATTAATCCAGGTCATGTTAGATCTGTAATATTCATTCATCCAGGTCATGGTATATCGGTAATATTCTCCATCCAGGTCTGGTGTATCTGTAATATAATCCCATCCAGGTAATGGTAATCTGTAATATTCATTCATCCAGGTCATGGTATATCTGAATATTCATCCTCCAGGTCCATGGTGTATCTGTAATATCATTATCCAGGTCCAGGGTATATCTGTAATATTCATCATCCAGGTCAGGGTATATCTGTAATATTCATCCATCCAGGCACGGTATATCTGTAATATTCATTCATCCACGGTCATGGTATATCTGTAATATTCATCCATCCAGGTCATGTATATCTGGAATATTTCATAATTCCAGGTAATGGTATATCTGTAATATTCATCAATCCAGGTTCATGGTATATCTGTAATATCATTCATCCAGGTCATAGGTATATTGTAATATTCATTCTCCAGGTCATGGTATATCTGTAATATTCATCATCCAGGTTCATGGTATATCTTGGAATCTTACCATCCAGGTCCATGGATATATCTGTAATATTCATTCATCCAGGGTCATGGTATATCTGTAAATTCATCCATCAGGTCAGGTATATCTGTAATATTAATCATCCAGGTATGGTATATATGTAATATTATCCATCCAGGTCCTGGCTATATCTGTATATTCATTCATCCGGGCATGTAATCGTAAATATTTATCCATCCAGGTCACGGTAATCTGTAATATTCATCCATCCAGGTCACGGTATATCGTAATGTTCATCAATCCAGGTAATGGTATATCTGTAATATTATCCATCAGGTAATGGTAATCTGTAATATTCATTCATCCAGGTCAATGGTAAATCTGTCATATTCATCCATCCAGGTCCATGGTATTCTGTAATATTCATTCATCCGGGATGGTATATCTGAAATTCATCCATCCAGGTCATGGATATCTGTAATATTCATTAATCAGGTCAAGGTATATCTGTAATATTCATCCATCCAGGTCACGTATATCTTGTAATATTCATCCATCAGTCATGGTATATCTGTAACATTCATCCATCAGGTAACGTAGATCTGTAATATTCATCCATCCAGTCACGGTTATATATTGCTATATTCTCAATCCAGGTAAGGTATATCTGTAAGAGTATCCATCCAGGTACGGGTATATCTGTAATATTCATCAATCAGGTACGGTATATCTGTAATATCATTCCATCCAGGTCACTGCGTATATACTGTAATATTCATCCATCCAGGGTCAGGTATAGCTGTTTATCTTCATCCATCCAGGTCAGGTAGATCTGTAATAGTCATCCATCAAGGTCACGGTATATCTGGAATATTCATCAATCCAGGAACGGTATATCCTGTAATAGTCATTAATCAGGTCACGGATATCTGTAATATTCATTCATCCAGGTCATGGTATATCTGTAATATTCATTCATCCAGGGTCATGGTATATATGTAATATTCATTCATCCAGGTCACGGTATATCTGTAATATTCCATTCATCAGGTACGGGTATCATCTGTTAATACTACATTCATCAAGGTCACGGTATATCTGTAAGCAATTCATTCCATCAGGTCATGGTCTATCTGTAATATTCATGCATCCAGGTCATGGTAATACTGTAATATTCATCACCAGGGTATGGTAGATCTGTAATATCATTCATCCCAGGTCACTGGTTATATCGTAATATCATTCATCCAGGTATGGTTATATATATCATGTTAATATTCATTCATCAGGTCATGGTATATCTGTAATTATTCTTCATCCAGGTCCCGGTTATCTGTAATATTCATTCATCCAGGTCATGGTATATCTGTAATGCATTAATCCGGTCATGGTATATCTGTAATATCATTCATCCAGAGGTCACGGTTGTATCTGTAATTCATCCATCAAGGTCACGGTTATCTGTAATATTCATTCCACCAGGTCATGGACTAATTGTAATATTCATCCCATCAGGTCATGGTATATCGTAATATTTCATTCATCCAGGTCTGGTTTCTGTACTATTCATTCCATCCAGGTTAGGTATATTGTAATATTATTCATCCAGGTTCATGGTATATCTGTAATATTCATCCTCCAGGGCACGGTAATCTGTTAATATTTCATTAATCAGGTCATGGTATATCTTAATATTCATCCATCCAGGTCATGGTAATATCTGGACTATTCATTCATCCAGGTCACGGTATATCTGTAATATTCATCCAACCAGGGTCATGGTGTTGTTGATCTGATATTCATCCATTCCAGGTAGGTGTGTAGCTGTAATATTCATCCATCCAGGTCATGGGGTATCTGTAATATTCATTCCATCCAGGTCATGGTATAATCTGTATATTCATTTCATCGGTCATGGTTATATCTGGAATATTAATCCATTCCAGGGTCAAGGTATACTGTAAGATTCATCCATCAGGTCATGGTTATCTGTAAATTCATTCATCCAGGTCTGGTATATCTGTAATATCTCCATCCAGGTCACTGTATATCTGTAATATTCATTAATCCAGGTTCATGGTATTCTGTAATATTCACCATCAAGGTCATGGTATATCTGTTAATATTCATCAATCCAGGTCATAGGTATATCTGTAATATTCCTCCATCCAGGTCATGGTATATCTGTAAATATTCACCATCCAGGTCACGATATATCGTAATATACATCCATCCAGGTCATGTATATCTGTAATATTCCACCATCCAGGTCATGGTATATTCTGTAATATTTCATCCATCCAGGTCACGGTGTATATCGTAATATACATCCATCCAGGTTCATGGTTATATCTGTAATATTCATCATCCAGGTATGGTATATCTGTAATATTCATTCACCAGGTCCCGGTATATCTGTAATTATTCATCCATCCAGGTCACGAGTAATCTGTTAATATTCATCCATCCAGTAACGGTATATCTGTAATATCATCCTTTCAGGTCAAGGTCTATCTGGACATATTCATTCATCCAGGTCATGGTTATCTGTTAGATATTCATTCATCCAGGTTCATGGTTATATCTGTAATATTTCATCCATTCCAGGTCATGGGTATATCTGTAATATCATCCCTCCAGGTCATGGTATATCTGTAATATTCATCCATCCAGGTAATGTATATCTGTAATATCATCCATCCAGGTCATGGTATATCGTAATCTCATCCATCCAGGTCATGGTAGATCTGTTTAATAATTCATTCATCCAGGGTCATGGTATATATATTGTATTCAATTAGATCAACTGGATTGAAGTTTAGTTTTTGAAAGACGTTTCGCTAGTCATCCGACTGGAATTCTCAATTCAGAAAGCAGAAAGCCACTTATTTTTAAAATGGAGCTATTTTCCCCCAACCAATCAGATCTTATTTAACATTTGAAGCAACATCTGATTGGTTGGGGCGGCAAAAATTAGCACCATTTTAAACGCTAAGAACTTTTTATGGACTAAACCTGATCCCCGTTTTAGGCTGAGGCCATGCGCATTATCGCACGCGTGGGCGTGCGCAGTGCGCTTTTCGTTTGCGTTCGCCATTTTAGCCATTTCGCGTTATGGAAACGGCATGCGTATAACGCACCCAAAAATGGTGATTCGAACGCATGGCGTTACCAAAACGGAACAGACACGCACATCGCGTGCGCATTGGAAATCGCCGGTGGTGGGAATTTTTCGGTTCTCGCGATTTCATTTAGCGAAAATCGTGAGCCGCGAAACGCGTTGGAAAAAGCAGCTATGTGGCCTAGTCCTTAATCAGGCTATGTTCCTGGGCATTCCTCAGGAAGCCTGGCGGAAGCAGTTTTTTCGTGCATCGCGGGCTCCTTGTAAAAAATGATATATTGGGGGTTAAAAAGTCACAATCCTACTTCCTTCCCCTGGAACTTTTCATTTTAAACTGTTTTGGGAAAAGTTTTTATACATAGCTCTCCTTTAATTTATTCAGTCATAAAAATGTGTGCTATATGTTAGAGGTCATATAACTACTTGTTTATCCTCTTTGGTAATGATTTGTTAAGGCTCTGAGTCAGTTGGAAGTAAATCAATACATCGTTTGTAACGTTTTAACCCATTAACTGCCCGTGAAGGTGTAAACCATTGTGCCATCACATGAATGGGTAGGAATTCTCTGACACAGTATGGGACATCTGGATTAAGCTTAGTAATAAAATACATAGAAATATTCGTGATTGGCATATTATGGTTTATACCATGAAAGCAATCCGTCTGCCCACTAAGAATATTAATGCTCCCAGTCACCGCTCATTTAGGATGAAATGTTAATGTTAGCATGTTACACGTCTGTAACATTGCCCGACTGTAATATTATAACAGAATTCTTTACAAGACAGTGGTGACCTAAAACCACTCACAAGATTATAAAAGGATTGCTAAAGCTGTTGGGAGTTCATTGAGGCTTCTGGGAACTCCTCTTGGCGTCTCTTATCCTTCTAGATCAGAAGCCGAAGTCCGCGTGAATGGGAATGTCGGATTGTGGAATCATTGAAACTTTTCTATGTGAAGTTTTGGGAAATGTGTATGTATCGCACCGGTGTGCTTTTTTAATGTCCACATTTTATGTGGGACTTGAAATTACAACAGAAGAGGATTGTTTTCTACGGTTGGGAATGTGGTGTGGTTATATGTGTGTTCAGTTACCTGGACTCTTCGTATATTGTGATCTATGATACTAACGATAAGGTGGAAACAGAATGGAAACATTTGTTACACATAAGATAGGCACTGGAAGTTTTACTGATTGATAAGATAGAAGACTAAAGTGGGTACACACAGTAACGATACAGTCGGAGGTGTGACAGGGTATTGGGTCGGGTGTGTGGAGTGTTCCTGAACAGCGTGCGGCCGCCATTGGCCATTCGTGTGGTGTTCAGGAGTTTCCCTCGGCCGATGTATTGCCTCAAATAGGGGAGTCAGCCATGGTCCTGGGAAACACACAGTCCCAAACCATTCCTATGTTGTGTATATGATGCGTATATGATGCGTAATGATGCCGTATTATACTGGTAGGATGATGTGTATATGTTGTGTATATGATGTGTATGATGCTGTGTATATGAGTGTATATGTTGTGTATATGAGGTGTATATGTGGTGTATATGATGCGTATATGTTGTTGTATATGAGTGTATATGTTGTGTCTATGATGTGTTATGCTGTGTATATGCTTGTGTATATGATGTGGATATGTGCGTATATGATGCGTAGATACTGTTTGTATATGTTGTGTATAGATGTGTATATGATGTGTATATGTTGTGTATATTGATGTGTATATGATGTGTAGAATGCTGTGTAATATGATGTGTAACGCTGTGATATGCTGAGTATATGTGATGCGTATATACTGTGTATATGTTGTGTGATGATGTGATATGGATGTGTATATGTGGGTATGTTGTGTATATGGTGTATATGCTGTGTATATGATGTGTATATGTTGGTACTGATGTGATATGATGCGTAATGATGAGTATATCCTGTGTATATGTTGTGTAATGATGTGTATATGATGTGTATATGATGCGTATATGATGCGTATAACTGTGTATATGTGTGTATTATTGAGGTGTATATGATGTGTATATGTTGTGTATATATGTGTATATGATGTGTTTGTATATGCTTGTGTATATGATGTGTATATGCTGTGCATATGTGTGTATATGATGAGTATATGATGCGTATATACTGTGTATATGATGGTATATGTTGGTGTCTATGGTTGTGTATAGCTGTGTATATGATGTGTATATGATGTGATTATGTGGTGTATATTACTGTGTATATGATTGGATATGTTGGGATATGCTGTTTGTATATATGTATATGCTTGTGTATATGATGTGTATATGCTGTTGTATATGCTTGTGTATATGTGTATATATGATGTTGTGTATATTCTGGGTAAAGAGACGGTGTGTATCCTTGCAGATCATCTGTCATCTTTCAGAGGTCTGGAATGTGTGACCCAGCTTAAAGTCAGTCAAACAATCCAAAGTCACCAATTTTAATCTATGAGAATGCTTGGTCCATCAGTCACCTCTGTATACTCTATCAATCTGACATCAGGGTTAAAGCTGGGTGGTAAACACCATATTAAAGGGAGATTCTGATCGTAAACTGGACCCGGAAATTTCCCTCGGAGCAGGGGCTCACCTGACCGGTCCCGCATGTGATTCCTGTACTTTCTGATAGGGTGATCTCTTGGACTGTGTGTTACCGATTCTGTCTGTCATCCTTTTTTTTTAAAGTATCCTTATAGTGTGGATGACATCAAACTGTAAACCAACTTCCTCTATAACTATGACATCTGGGAACGAGACCAAGCACAAATGTAAACCAACTATGACAGAATATCCAACATGGCATTTAATCTATGGAGTCATGGGAAAACAAAGATAGATGTCAATGGCCAGGACACCAGATGAAAGGAAGACTGCGAGCAGAGCACAGTTAATAGTAAGTAGTACCTAACAGAGAATTAACTGGGCATGTCAGCTCCGTATTCCTGTTGTTACCCCGCGAATTAAAGAGTAAGGTTCTCAATGGTGCTGATATTAGTACGACAGAGGTACAAAATCTACATATATCCATTTAGGCTCAGTTATATATGCTTTAGTTAAACCCTCATTGTCCAGATTTATCACCTCTAATTTTGTGGAGAGGAATTCATGCAAATATCGAGTATCCCTTCAAGGTCAATAATGACGACAAAATGCATTTATTAAACTAAATCAATAAGAAGGTATTCCCAATCTATGCGATAAAATAGCATTGCCCACCTGGAACCAAGAAAAAAGGAATGTTTTCTAACTCCCAGCATTACCAGAGAGTGGGCGGAGAATGCAAAGTTTCTCCATGCCCTGCCACGCTGGTATTTATTATAACATGCAATATCAGGCTTCAAGGTATAGAGCTTTCAAGAATCCCCAATCAGGGGTCGAGTCGACTAGTGCGTCCTTTAATATTATTACAAGGCTTGTAAACTTACCGCGGTTTTCCATTTTTTTTAGCACATCTACACGAGAGATGGTGGAACTTGATCCAGACAGGGGTTTTCTAGTTGGCAAAGGGGGGGGACCACCCTTTATAATCAGGTCTTCTGTTTCACTTTGGGACCTTATACTGGAATATAAAAAGTGAACTGTGATTGAGTCTAGGTAAATCACGAGATAGAGAACGCTGCTACAGAATCTCCTATAATTTGTAAGTGCCCAATTTGACTATTGTAAGATTAAAGGGCATTTTTTTCTGAATCTAAATGGTGTGCAAGACTGTATGAACTTTAAATAAGCCCCCTGTATATAATATGTTTGGTTTTTGGTTACATTGTATGTGATAATAATGGGGGTTTAAGAAACACTGTAAATTAAGGGAGGGTTCGTCTTTAGTTTAATGGACAATATATTTATTTTATTTATTATATTGAATTAAATTGCACAGTAATAAGATGATGAATTCTGGGATGGTAGAGTAAGAGAGGTCCTATTGCAGAAGTGTTAGTCTTGACATCAGTGGACAGCGCCATATGTGTTGCTAATGTGGTTATGACATGGGATGTCTCTTGTGGTGGATACATGACAATTATTAACAGTTCGGTGCACCTTAGCTAGTCTACTGGAGGGAGTACACAAAAGACTAGCACAGTATGGACAGTATTTATAAAGGTATTGCGTGACACTGCGCCTTTAACCAAGGTCAGGGCTGTAGTCGAAAATGACAGCGTCAGTCGACGCTTTATATGGCAGCCAGGTTAGCGGATTTGAAACATGCGCTACCACAGGTAATAATGGTCTTGGTCTTAAAAATAAAATAAGATCCATTATTTCTGAAAGGGCAGTTTACTACCTTTCTGTGTCCATGAATTAGGATCAGGGTGCGGATCTAAATCTAAGTCCCTGTAGGTGTACCTAGCTTTGGATGACACACCACTGTGAACCAACTATCCTCTAGAAATATGACATTGGGTAAGATGACATCACAACATGTATAAACCCACTATGACAGGAATTATCCAAATGGAATTTATTTTATGGTTAATAGGGAGAAACAAAGATGACAATGGCCAGGACCAGACGATAGGATAGACTGCAAAGCACAGTTTAAAAAACTAGGCTTTTGCTGTGCTACTATGTACGAACCACTGGTAAAAGTCAGCAAGACCAAGCAATATGCATTATCCTGCTCGTGCGCTAGAGGGAAAAGTGAGCCATGTTCTGTGCACACAATCCATTAGTGCCTCCCTTTTTTCATTTTTAAAGGGCAAATAAACTTTTGTTAAATTGTAAAAGCCTCCCTTTAAGCTCCACATATCCCCTGACACCAGCCCTGCGTTTTAAAACATCTTCAACTGTGTTTTACTCCTTATTTATTTTGTTAGTGGACGTGGGAATTGCACGGAGAAGAAGCCCACGATGATTATTTTACGTCCCCTTGTTTATTTGTTTTTAACGGTGTTTTATCAAAGGGAAAAAAAGCTCTTAGTGTCATAAAAAAATAAAGTTGAAAAAAAAATAATTAATGATTATTTTTACATGAATGTACTAATGTGTGTTGAATGTGTATTAATGCACTTTGCTTTAACCCCGGGAGGAGATACTACAGCATAAATGTATCGCTACGTATTGAATTTCTAAGTGGCATGTTCTGGGTTATCGTAGGAAATTATACGGGCGTTTGGGTAATGGAAGTTTTCAGGAAAACTTAAAATTACTGGCACGGAAGTAACAAAAATAAATTTTAAAATTCAAAAAAAAAAAAAGGAAGAACCATTTGTGTATTAGGTGTTTTTGTGTGGGGGTGGTTATAAACTCCGCTGATGTTTGAATCTGTTATTTTGTGTGTTAAAGACAATGTCCCTCAGCCGTTTATAAAGAATATTCAATAAATGTGGATTTCTTACTGACTGGGTCTGTTTTCTGTAACGTTGGTGATGCTGATGATTGGCGAGACTAGAAAACTAAAACTATATTCATTTTTAGATATTATTGATGTCACCTAATATATGAATAGCCATTTAAGCTGTGATGAAGCTGCCATATTGGTTTAGATATTTATTATGAGGTCACCTACTATATGAAAGATTGATAGCGGCTGATGAAGCTGCCCATATTGGTTTAGATATTGAGATTTGAAGGTCACCTACTATTATGAAAGGCATTATAAGCTGTGATTGAAGCTGCCATATGGTTTAGATATTTATTATTGAGGTCACCTACTAACGAAGTATTAATAGCGGTAATGAAGCTGCCATATGGTTTTACAACCTCAAATAGTCCGTAGCGACATACATTTTCTCATAGCACCTAAAAGTGGCCGCCACCACCATAGATTTATAGTCGACCCAAATGACCAATCCCATAGGAAAACTGGTGGTTTGGTCACCTGAGATAGTAGTGAGGATATTTTGGAGGAGGTCGGAGTCACAATATCTTCACTTGTATGGGCGTCTTTTCACTACATTTATTGGTAAAGTAAACAATATGTCATCTCACATGATTTAAAGTAAATATACAGACAAGGTGCTTTGTGTAATGCTGTAATGTGCACTCATATTAGCGCAAAAAGACCTTTAATTATATTGTTGGTTCACTGTAAAGGGCTGAGTTATTTACAGCTTACAACGTGTGAAATGTGTTGAGTACAGATGCACTAAACATCACTAAAACCAAGACCAGGTAAGTGGACGTACGAGACATTGCAGACAGTCCCTTGTTAACATTCCATTGGAAATTGTTGCAATATAAGTAACAAATTAGACCTCTTCATACCTGTGGGGGGTTTTTTTTGACGGGTGTGTTTTGTTTTTTTGAGGGGGGAGTGTGTGTTTTGTTTTTTGAGGGGGTGTGTGTTTGGTTTTTTTTGAGGGTGTGTGTGTCTTTTTTTGAGGGGGTGGGTGTTTTTTTTTTTGCGGGGGGTGTGTTTTGTTTTTTTGAGGGGGGACTGTGTGTTTTGTTTTTTGAGGGGGTGTGTGTTTTGTTTTTGAGGGGAAAGTGTGTGGGTTTTTTTGAGGGGGTGTGTTTTGTTTTTGAGGGGGGAGTGTTTTTTTTGAGGGGGTGTGTGTTTTTGTGTGAGGGGGAAGTGTGTGGGTTTTTTTGAGGGGGGGTGTTTTTTTTTGAGGGGGTGGGTGTTTTTTTTTTTGAGGGGGGGTGTGTTTGGTTTTTGAGGGGGGAGTGTGTGTGTTTTTTTTGAGGGGGGAGTGTGTGTGGTTTTTTTGAAGGGGGAGTGTGTGTTTTTTTGATGGGGGAGTGTGTGTGGATTTTTTTTTGAGGGGGTGGTGTGTTTTATTTTTGAGCGGGGTGTGTGTTTTTTTTGAGGGTGTGTGTTTTTTTT
>JAACNH010000114.1:387982-398043 GCA_019447015.1 Hymenochirus boettgeri
GGTGTATGTTGGGTTTTTTTGAGGGGGGGTGTTTTTTTTGGAGGGGGGGGTGGTTTTTTTTTTGAGGGGGTGTTGTGTTGGTTTTGAGGGGGGGGAGTGTGGTGTGTTTTTTTGAGGGGGGAGTGGGGGTGGTTTTTTGATGAGGGGGAAAGTGTGTGGTTTTTTGATGGGGGAGGTGCGTGTGTGGATTTTTTTGAGGGCGGGTGGTGGTGTTTTATGTTTGAGGGGTTGGTGTGTTGTTTGTTTGGATGGGTGTGTTTGTTTTTTGAGTGGGGAATGTTGTGTTTTTTGAGGGGGAGTAGTGTGTGTGGTTTTTTTGAGGGGGGAGTGTGTGTGGTTTTTTTGAGGGGGGAATGTTTGTGTTTTTTTGAGGGGGGGTGTGTGTGGTTTTTTTGAGGGGGGGTTTGTGTGGGTTTTTTTGAGGGGGTGTGTGTTTTGTTTTTTAAGGGTGTGTGTGTGTTTTTTTGAGGGGCGAGTGTGTGTGTTTTTTTGAGGGGGGAGTGTGTGTTTTTTTGTGGGGGTGTGTGTGGTTTTTTTTGAGGGGGGGGTTACAATTTACGACTGCATTCCTGTCAGACACGGAATTCAGGAATGTTTAGAAAAAAAAACCTGTGGTCCAAGACTGGACTTGAATATTCGCATTTGCATATTTCTTGACGGTAATAAAAAACGCTATCTCTTTAAATTGCGGTTGCTGAAACAAAAGTTACATTGTCCCTTTTATGGCCAAACAATAGTCACAATGTTCACTTATAAGCTGATTAGATCATTGAGAGGATCTCAAATGTGCGGTCACATGATCCCCGGTAGCCATCTTGGGTCTATTACATTCCCTCCACCGTTACTGATCTATCTGATCACATGGGGAAGTGTGTTTGTGTTTTTTGTTTGTTTTGTTTTGTTTTACAATGAAATAGTTTCTGTCGATGCAAAAAAAATAAAACAGAGTGAGAAATTTTTAATAAATTTTTAAATAAAATAATTTTTCTTTTGCTCAAGGTACGAACTACAAATAAACTACATTAAAAATACAAATCCAACTTTTAATTGTGTGAAGTGTCCTGGTCTGGGCAGTTCTCCTTATCCCCCCCTTCCCCCAGGGATCAGATGTTAATGACATTGAACAAGACCATTGGAGCTTTTCTTAGTGTGAGTTCTCATGTTGTTCAGTCAACCTGCAAATTGAGCATTTTGACTCTTTTGACCTGAATTTATGTGGCGTTAAATGTCGTCTTCTGACATTGCCCTCAACAGCAGATACAGGATACAAACACTAATTACTGTGCACTTAAACAATAAGTGACCAGGCCAACAATGGTAGTAAATCTTACATCACAGCTGCTCATGTATGATGACACCAGCGTTACCATAGGCAACTACTGATGAATTGTATCATCATCGGTGACAGTACGTACGCACGTCCCATATTTATTGTAAGTTAGGGGCCATGGGTGGTATTTATAAAGGATCACTTTCTGTGAACTATATTCAATGTCCTTACACCCCTTACATTCCGCTAGCGTGCAGTATTTTACCGTCCATATTTTATGATGTGGTATAGCCAATTGGAATGACACAGATGCAATATAATTTTGTGTTTGTGTAATACTGCGAACAATTGGTATTTTAACCGCTACGTTATTTTACAGCCACGTTAAGTACAGATGCGCTTACGGCGTTTTTCTTTTAACGAAACCTAAAACACGGAGTGATGTAATACAATCACCCCCAAAATAAAGCGAATCCCAATCTACCCGGTGGGATATCAGGTTATTGAGAGATTTCTAGTGGTTCTGGGAGGACTGCGCTGTTTCCGGGAATCATACCATTTTTTGTGGGTGTTTATACAACTTCATTAACATAAAATAATAATATTGCCGCAATGATTACGCAAATGTTATTTGTGATGGTAATTGGCCGAAAACGTCTGTAAAAATGTAACGAACCTTTATAAAAATGCCCCTTTGTGTGATACTTTGGGGGTTATTCAATAAAAGTTCTTATCGTTTAAAATGGTGCTAATTTTGCCCCAACCAATCAGAACTTATGTAAGATTTGAAAGCTAACATCTGATTGGTTGGGGCAAAATTAGCACCAT
This sequence comes from Hymenochirus boettgeri, assembly GCA_019447015.1. Lineage (NCBI taxonomy): Eukaryota > Metazoa > Chordata > Amphibia > Anura > Pipidae > Hymenochirus > Hymenochirus boettgeri. The sequence continues at coordinate 390,081 of JAACNH010000114.1, forward strand.
TTTAAACGATAAGAAATTTTATTGAATAACCCCCTTTGTATCTCCTTGTTCTAAAAGGAGGGGGTGGAGCAAAAGTCAAAGTAAAGGTAACTCCATAGTGAGTGTTTGATCCAGACAGGTAAATCTTTAGTAATTACATAAAAACACACGTGGTGGATTATTTTAATATTCATCAATGATAAAAAGAGTTTTTGTCTCTGGTCATCTTTAAATATGCAAATTCATATCTTATAACAATTATACTGCTTCTCCAGATTCTTAGTAGCTGGTGTTGCCAGTACTATTCAAGTCTATGGAGTTACGGTGCCAAATAAAGATTTGGCTATTGAGAAGGTGTAACCAGCAGAAGAGGAGCTTGGGAGAAGTTTTAGGTTGAGTGTAGCAGACAGACCATTTTAAACCAGACTGAAAGTTGTTCAGATTGTTTCCAAGTAATTTGATTACTTTTAAAATGTATTTAATTAAAAATTAAAACTTAAATTACAATTTACTACTACAAATTACTTGGAAACAATCTTTTTGTTATTAATTAAAATGAATAATCTTAAATTAATAATATTAAGATTGGAATTAATTATTATTTGGAAGATTGGAATTGTTATTAATTAAAATTAATTAAAGTTTAATTACATTTAGTAATTTGAAAAAGTAAACTTCTTTTGAGCCATATTTATGAAGGCGCAGCCTCGCAGTCTTGCTGTTTCGTGACAATGTGCCTTTAACGAGCGCTAATTTTACGATCTCCTAGATAATGCCATATCGTTAGTGAAAACATTGTCATTGTACGATTGATTATACAATATTATAGCGGTATTGTATGACCCTATGGTCGGAAATGAGAACCTCTGGTATCGTAATCTTGTTATTTAATAAAGCTGCAGTGTCTTGTATTGACCTGCATTCGTACTAGAACATTTTCACACACGACATCAAAGTCTCTCCAATTGCCAAATGTTCTCATGTGTTCAGGCTACGAGGCGTAATACTTGGACTTGGTCTCCAATACATCATCACGAACAGTAAAGAGATGAAGGGAAGCCTGATGTGGGGGATATAGAAAATGAATGAGGATCAGTCCTGGACCACAGCTCAAGCTTTAGTCATTGTTTATGTTTTGATCTCGGTTTGATTAAAACTGATAAGGGGATTGATAACCGCAGTTGAAATCGTCTGGGAGTCTAAGGAATGAGCCCCGTACTGCCGCGATCTGGATTGCATTTAGCATTCTGTTTACAATTAATCTTATGTGCGGACAGAGATACCCATGGGCTCAGATACAATGGACGGTGTTTATAAAGGATCCCAACATTGGTATTTACTAATATTGATCCTTTATCATGGTTGGAAAAAACCAGCTAATATTTCAATACCTCCCGTTATTAGCCCGTCGTATGCACTGGTAATGGTCCTCGTACTAGGGCACTCACAATCCTTCAATTCTAGTGCATTCACACATAAAAAGCGATAAACCAGACGTCGCTTGGATTCGACTTCACCCTAAATCCGCAAGGAGTACATTTTGCTTTTGGACAGTCGAGGAAGAGTCCCGGACAATGAGCAGGGGGTGGAGCTAGACTATTAGGGGAGGGGGGATGGTTTATGGTTTGAGACACTACAGTTGACTAAGTATCTTACCTTATATTTATATTAAAATTGTATTTACATTTTATCTTGATTACAATATAGTGTATGAAGTAGATACTATTCTAATTGTATCTGCAAATAGAATCTAATTATAAAAAACCCTTCAAGTGCACTTACATTACAGGCACAGCATACTTCAACATAGTTCAGAAACTTCAGTTAATTGTGTGATTAATACACTCATTGTAAAGTCCAATTTTTTTTACTGGCTTTGTCCTTTCTTGTTTCTATAGGCCTGCACTTGAACTTGTGAACTGTTTTCGAGAGGTACGAGACGCTTTGTTGTAGTAAACGGCTTTAACAAAACTAACACACCTAACATTTAACACAACGTAAAATAAACACCACTATGGAAACATGGTTTTAACACACGATACAGTATTACATTACTGTATTGACTCCTATTGGGTACAACCCCCAATACAAATGAACAGAAACGTAAACCTGAAAGTTATAAACCACATTGGTATTTTATGGTGCAGCTGCAACATAGCATCACGGTTAGCAGTACATACGTTATATATTGACCGTATGGTAATATACCGCAATGCGGCTCCAATGGCGTTTGCTAAAATACCATATTTCATGATGTGGGCAGAACTTTACGATCGCGGTAAAGGCGTAGTATCGCAAATTACCGATACCGTTCAAAATATGATCCTAAGGGAAATAGTATACATGAAACATTTGGTTTATATTCGAAATACATAATATTATAGTAATGTATCCAACTTTTTTCAGAAGGGATACTTTTTGTGTACATAAGGACGGAGAGAAGCTGCATTAGTAAAATTAGGTCAGTCAGCGCCCTGTGTGTGTTATTTTACCATTTATTTTACCATACATGGGACCGTATTTATAAAGGATCATTAATAGCAATGAACAATAGCGTTCCTACAACACAGCCACTATCGCTCTGGGTAAAAGTCCTGTTGGCGATTCAATGTCGCATTTGAGAATGTGGGTAAATCCCGGTAAGGGATTTACTCATTGCGGGATTTTAACGCCAGCTATTTGCTGGCATTCAAATCCTGCGCTAAAACGAGCGCAAATGCAATATTAAATCGCGAGCGTCGGATGTGCAGGTGATTTTTGCGTAACCCGCGCATCCGACGCTAATATGGAGTTAAAGTCGCGCTAACCGGTAGCAAACTGCTTCCATGTTTGCCCAGCGAGTCTGGTAAATGAGGCCCTAACTTTACCCAAGATTGGGCAATTGTCAGATTTCCGCATGGTACATTCGAGGGTTCTGGCCAATTTGTTGTTACCGAAATCAAAGGCTACATTCAAGGGTTAACGAAATCAAAGGCTACATTCAAGGGTTACTGAAATCGAAGGCTACATTCAAGGGTTACTGAAATCGAAGGCTCATTTCAGGTTTACTGAAATCGAAGGCTACATTCAAGGGTTACTGAAATCGAAGGCTACATTCAAGGGTTACTGAAATCGAAGGCTACATTCAAGGGTTACTGAAATCGAAGGCTACATTCAAGGGTTACCGAAATCGAAGGCTACATTCAAGGGTTACTGAAATCGAAGGCTACATACAAGGGTTACTGAAATCGAAGGCTACATTCAAGGGTTACTGAAATCAAAGGCTACATTCAAGGGTTACTGAAATCGAAGGCTACATACAAGGGTTACTGAAATCGAATGCTACATTCAAGGGTTACTGAAATCGAAGGCTACATTCAAGGGTTACTGAAATCGAAGGCTACATTCACGGGGTTACTGAATCGAAGGCTCTTCAAGGGTTACTGAAATCTAAGGCTACAATACAAGGGTTACTGAAATCGAGGCTACATTCAAGGGTTACTGAAATCGAAAGCTACATTTAAGGGTACTAAAATCAAACTACATGGTTACAAAATCGACGGCTACATTCAAGGGTTACCGAAAAATCGAAGCTACATACATCAAGGGTTACTGAAATCGAAGGCTACATTCAAGGGTTACCGAAATCGAAGGCTACATTCAAGGGTTACTGAAATCGAAGGCTACATTCAAGGGTTTACCGAAATCGAAGGCTACATTCAAGGGTTTACGAAATCGAAGGCTACATTCAAGGGTTCCCGAAATCGAAGACTACATTCAAGGTTACGAAACGAGGTCTACATTCAGGTTACTGAAATCGAAGGCTACTTCAAGGGTTTTACGAAATCAAGGCTACATTCAGGTACTGAAATAAAGGCTACCTTCAGGGTTACTGAAATCAAGGCCCTAACTTCAAGGGTTACCTGAAATCGAAGGCTACATTCAAGGGTTACTGAAATCAAAGCTACATTCAAGGGTACTGAAATCGAAGGCTACTTCAAGGGTTACTGAAATCGAAGCTACATTCAAGGGTTACTGAAATCAATCGCTACATTCAAGGGTTACTGAAATCGAAGCTACATTCCAAGGTTATACTGAAATTCGAAGGCTACAATTCAAGGGTTTACTGAAATCGAAGGCTACATTCAGGGTTATGAAATCAAGGCTACATTCAAGGGTTACTGAAATCGAAGGCTACATTCAAGGGTTACCGAAATCGAGGCTACATTCAAGGGTTACTGAAATCAGGCCATCACATTCAAGGGTTACCAAATCGAAGGCTACATTCAGGGTTTACCGAAATCGAAGGCTACTTCAAGGGTTACGAAATCGGAAGCTACATTCAAGGGTTACTGAAATCAAATGGCTACATTCAAGGTTACATGAAATCGAAGGGCGTTAACATTCAAGGGTTACTGAATCGAGGCTTCCATCAATTCACGGGTTACAGAAATCGAAGGCTACATTCAAGGGTTACGAAATCGAAGGCTACATTCAAGGGTTCCGAAATCGAAGGCTACATTTCAAATGGGTTAACTCTGAAATCGAAGGCTACATTCCAGGGTTACCCGAATCAATGGCTACATTCAAGGGTTACCGAAATCATAAGGCTAACATTCAAGGTTACAGAAATCAAACGGCTACATTCAAGGGTTTACAGAAATTCAGGCTAAAACATTCAAGGGTTACAGAATCGAAGGCTACCTTCAAGGGTTACTGAAATCAAAGGCTACATCAAGGTTACCGAAATCGAAGGCTACATTCAGGTTACCCGAAATCGAAGTGCTACCATTCAAGGGTTACTGAAATCAAAGGCTACATCAATGGTACTCGAAATCGAAGGCTACATTCAAGGTTTACGAAATCGAAGGCTACATTCAAGGGTTACGAAATCAAAGGCTACATTCAAGGGTTACTGAAATAAAGGCTACATTCAAGGGTTAACGAAATCTAAGGCTACATTTCAAGGGTTACCTGAAATCGAGGCTACATTCAGGGTTACTGAAATCAAAGGCTACATTCAAGGGTTTACAATCAAGGCTACATTCAAGGAGTTACTGAAATCGAAGGCTACATTCAAGGGTTACTAGAAATCAAAGGCTACATTCAAGGGTCTACTAGAAATCGAGGCTCTTCAAGGGTTCTGAAATCGAAGGCTACATTCAAGGGTTACGAAATCAAGGCACATTCAAGGGTTCCAAGGCTACTCAAGGGTTACAGAAATCGAAGGCTACATTCAAGGTACGCGAAGTATCACGTAGAATCGCTACATTCAGGGTTACCAAAATCGAAGGCTACATTCAAGTGTTACCGAATCATGGCTACATTCAAGGGTTCGAAAATCAAGGCTACATTCAAGGGTTTACTCGAAAATCAAAGGCTACATTCAAGTGGTTACAGAAATCGAAGGCTACATTCAAGGGTTACTGAATCGAAGGCTACATTCAAGGTTACAGAGCTACATCATGTAAATCGGCTACATTCAAGGTTCACCCGAATCGAAGGCTAATCAAGGGTTTACCGAAATCGAAGGCTACATTCAAGGGTTAACCGAAATCAAGAAGCTCATACATCAAGGGTTACCGAAATCGAAGCTAACATTCCAAGTGGTTACCGAAATCGAAGCTACAATTCAAGGGGTACTGAAATCGCAGGCTACATTCAGGGTTACGAAATCGCATCTACTTCAAGGGTTACATGAAATCGATCAGCTACATTCAAGTGACGGAAATCAAGGCTACCTCAAGGGTTACCGAAAATCGAAGGCACAACATTCGAGGGTTTACTGAAATCGAAGGCTCCATTCATGGTTTACCGGAACAAAATCGAATGCTACCATCAGGGTTACCGAAATCGACGGCTACATTCACGGTTTTACTGAAATCAAGTCTACTAAACATTCAAGGGGTTACCGAAATCAAGGCTACATTTCAAGGGTTACTGAAAATTAAAGGCTACATTCAAGGGTTTTACATGAAATCAAAGGCTACATTCAAGGGTTACCCGAAATCGAAGGCTAACATTCAAGGGTGACTGAAATCAAAGGCTACATCAAGGGCTACTGAAATCGAGGCTACAATTCAAGGGTTTACTGAAAATCGAAGGCCTACATTCAAGGGGTTACTGAAACACAGGCTAACTTCAGGGCTACGATCGAAGGCTACATCAAGGGTTACTTAAATCGAAAGGCTAACAATTTTCAAGGGTTACCTGAATCAAAAGGCTCATTCAAGGGTTACTGAAATCAAAGGCTCATTCACGGGTTACAGAAATCACCGAAGTCTACATTCAAAGGGTTACAGAAATCGAAGGCTAGACATTCAAGGGTTAATACTGAAATCAAGGCTCATTCAAGGGTTACCAAAATCTAAGGCTACATTCAAGTTCCGAAATCGAAGGCTTACATCAAGGGTTAACTGAAATCGAAGGCTACATTCAAAGGGTTACTGAAAATCAAAGGCTACATTCCACGGGTTACAGAAATGAAGGCTACACATTCAAGGGTTACTGAATCGAAGGCTACATTCCAAGGGTTTACAGAAATCGAAGGCTACGATTCGAGGGTTACAGAAATGAAGGCTACATTCAAGGTTTCCCGCCATCGCAGGCCTACATTCACGGGGGTTACCGAAAATCGAGCTAACAATTCAAGGGTTACCGAAATCGAATGCTTACAGATCAGGTTTACCGAAATCAAAGGCTACATTAAGGGTACAGAAATCAAAGGCTACGCATTCAAGGTTATCAGACATCGAAGGCTACATTCAAGGGTTACAGAATCGCAGCTACATTCAAGGGTCCTGAAAAATCAAAGGCTACATAAAGGTTTACCGAAATCCGAAGGCTACATTCAAGGTTACCGAAATCGAATGCTTAACATTCAAGGGTTACGAAATCGAGGCTAACATTCAAGTTACGAAATCGAAGGCTACATTCAAGGGTTACAGAAATCGAAGGCTTTTCATTCAAGGGTTACCGAAATCAAAGGCTACATTCAAGGGTTACCGAAATCGAAGGCTACATTCAAGGGTTACCGAAATCGAAGGCTACATTCAAGGGTTACTGAAATCGAAGGCTACATTCAAGGGTTACTGAAATCGAAGGCTACATTCAAGGCTTACCGAAATCGAAGGCTACATTCAAGGGTTACCGAAATCGAACAATACATTCGAGGGTTACTGAAATCGAAGGCTACATTCAAGGGTTACCGAAAGCAGCCACTACATTTGACAGTTACTGAATGATACATTCAGGGGTTACTGATTCAAAAATTTGATAATTATTGAAAATTCGATAATTATAAAATTTATCTAAAATAAGTCCGCGAGTTGGAAAGACCGAACTAGTTTGGAGTTCAGAGTTCCTAGAGATCTTGTTGAGGTGTATACACACCTTCCAATCCTCTTCCAACCGGTCGTCCAGGAAGAAGGACTGATGGTCACAGAAACAGTAGCCGTGTCCGACAGTTTGCCGCGATGGAGCGCGCGGTCCTCTATGGTCGTAGTTTCATTCAGTCGTGTCCGGACGGAAAAAAAACTGCCCAACATCCTATTTCTGCCCGACATCCGATACACTAAAATGACGTTTGGTTGTCCGAATTATTGGATGGTGTGTTTGCAGCTTTTAAGGAAACCAGATTGTTATTGGCTGTTTGACTGTTAGGTTGTTGCCAAGTCGGATAATGTTGGCCATACACTAGGAATTCACTTTCTGATCAGGAGAATCGCCTGATATGAACATTTTTATGATCTGATCCCAAGATCAATGGGCCAGGCAGGGGGAAAGTCAATAGGCATTTGATAGAATCAATGATTCACTTTATATAATTGGCTTGAGATGAAATCAGGAACAAATAATTATCTGATTGTATGGAAAGAGTTAACACCTCTGATCACACTGAGTGAATCACCAATTGTCTGCCAAACGAGCTTATATACATTGTATATATTATCATATAATAATAATGATACATTAATTGTCATATAATAATAATAATACTACATTG
>JAACNH010000114.1:398194-424090 GCA_019447015.1 Hymenochirus boettgeri
CATATAATAATAATAATAATGATACATTAATTGTCATATAATAATAAAAATACATTGTATGCATTGTCATATAATAATAATAATAATGATACATTAATTGTCATATAATAATAAAAATACATTGTATACATTGCCATATAATAATAATAATAATGATACATTAATTGTCATATAATAATACATTGTATGCATTGTCATATAATAATAATAATGATACATTAATTGTCATATAATAATAATAATACATTGTATGCATTGCCATATAGTAATAATAATAATAATGATACATTAATTGTCATATAATAATAATAATACTACATTGTATACATTGCCATATAATAATAATAATAATGATACATTAATTGTCATATAATAATAATAATAATACATTGTATACATTGTCATATAATAATAATAATAATAATGATACATTAATTGTCATATAATAAGGTGTATGTTGGGTTTTTTTGAGGGGGGGTGTTTTTTTTGGAGGGGGGGGTGGTTTTTTTTTTGAGGGGGTGTTGTGTTGGTTTTGAGGGGGGGGAGTGTGGTGTGTTTTTTTGAGGGGGGAGTGGGGGTGGTTTTTTGATGAGGGGGAAAGTGTGTGGTTTTTTGATGGGGGAGGTGCGTGTGTGGATTTTTTTGAGGGCGGGTGGTGGTGTTTTATGTTTGAGGGGTTGGTGTGTTGTTTGTTTGGATGGGTGTGTTTGTTTTTTGAGTGGGGAATGTTGTGTTTTTTGAGGGGGAGTAGTGTGTGTGGTTTTTGGGGGGAGGGGGTGTGTGGTTTTTTGAGGGGGGAATGTTTGTGTTTTTTTGAGGGGGGGTTTAGGTTGTGTGTGGTTTTTTGTTGAGGGGTTTGGTGGTTTGTTTGAGGGGGGGTGTGTTTGTTTTTAAGGGTGTGTGACTGTGTTTTTGAGGGGCGGGTGTGGGTTTTTTGAGGGGGGAAGTGTGTGTTTTTTTTGTGGGGGTGTGTGTGGTTTTTTAGGGGGGGTTACAATTTCGACGGCCTCCTGTCAGGACACGGAAATAAGGAATGTTTAGAAAAAAAAAACCTGTGGTCCAAGACTGGACTTGAATATTCGCATTTGCATTATTTACTTGACGGGGTATAAAAAAAACGCATCGCGTTAAATTGCGGTTGCTGAAAACAAAAGTGACATTGTCCCTTTTATGGCCAAACAATAGTCCCAATGTTCATTATAAGCTGATTAGATATGAGAGATCTCAAATGTGCGGTCAATGATCCCCGGTAGCAATCTTGGGTCTCTTTTCACCTTCCCTCCACAGTTACGAGATCTATCTGATCACATGGGGGAAGTGTGTGGTGTTTTTGTTGTTTTGTTTTGTTTTACAATGAAAAATTAGTTTATGTCTATGCAAAAACAAATAAACAGAGTGAGCAATGTTTATAAATTTTTAAAATAAAATAATTTTTCTTTTGCTCAAGGTACGAACTACAAATAAACTACATTAAAAAACAAAATCCAACTTTAATGTGTGAAGTGTTCTGGTCTGGGCAGTTCTCTTATCCCCCTTCCCAAGGGATCAGATGTTAATGACATTGAACAAGACATGGAGCTTCTTAGTGTGAGTTCTCATGTTGTTCAGTCAAACTGCAAATGTGGCATTTTGACTCTTGTGACCTGAATTTATTGTGGCGTAAATGTCGTTATTTGAATTGCCTCAACAGGATACAGGATAACAAACACTAATACTGTGCACTTAAACAAATAAGTACCAGGCCAACAATGTAGTAAATCGTACATCACAGGGTGCTCCATGTATGATGGTATGACACCAGCGTTACCATAGGCAACTACAGGATGAATTGTATCATCTCGGTTGACAGTACGTTAGCCCGTCCCATATTTATTGTAAGTTAGGGGACATGAGGTTGGTAGTATTTATAAAGGATCCTTTCTGTGAACTATATTCAATGTCCTTACACCCTAATTCGCTAGCGTGCAGTATTTGTCGTTCCATATTTTATGATGGGTATAGCCAATTGAATGAACAGATGCAATATAATTTTGTTGTTGTGTAATACTGCGAACAATTGGTATTTTAACCGCTACGTTATTTTACAGCACGTTAAGTACAGATGCGCTTACGGCTGCCGTTTTCTTTAACGAAACCTGAAAACACGGAGTGATGTAATACAATCACCCCCAAAATAAGCGAATCCCAAATCTACCGGTGGATATAGGTTATTGAGAGATTTATAGTGGTTCTGGGAGGATGCGCTGGGTTTCCGGGAATCATAATTTTTGTCGGGATGTTTATACAAACTTCCTTAACATAAAATAATTAATATTGCCGCACTGATTACGAAATTTTTATTTGTGATGGTTAAAATTGCCGAAAACGTCGAAAATGTAACGGAAACTTTATTAAAAATGCCCGTTTGTGATCTTTGGGGTTATTCAATAAAAGTTTCGTATCGTTAAAAATGGTGCTATTTGCCCCAACCCATCAGAACTTAGTGTAAGATTGAAAGATAACATCTGATTGGTTGAGGCAAAAAATTAGCCAACATTTTAAACGATAAGAAATTTTATTGATAACCCCACTTGTATCGCCTGTTCTTAAAGTGAGGGGGTGGAGCAAAAGTCAAGTAAAGTAACTCCATAGTGAGGTTGATCCAGACAGGAAATCTTTAGTAATTACATAAAAACACCACGTGGTGGATTATCTTTAATATCATCAATGAAAAAGAGTTTTTGTCTCGGTCAGATGTTAAATATGAAATTCTATCTTTATAACAATCTACTGCTTTCTCCCGATTTCTTAGTTAGATGGGATGACAGTACTATTCAAGTTATGGGTTACGGTGCAAATAAAGATTGGCTATTGAGAGGTGTAACCCGCAGAAGCGTAGCTCGAGCGTTTTAGGTTGAGGGTAGCAAGACCAGACATTTTTTTTAAAACAGACTGAGAAGTTGTTCAGAGTGTTTCCAAGTAATTGATTTACTTTTAAATGTATTAATTAAAAATAAACTAAATACAATTTACTATACAAATACTTGGAAACAATCTTTTTGTATTAATTAAAATGAATAATCTTAAAGGAATAATATTAAGATTGGATGAAATGATTATTTGGAAAGATGGAATGGTTATGATGAATTAAAATTAATTCAAGTTGAATTACATTTAGTAATTTGAAAAAGTTAAACTTCCTTTGAGCCAATTTATAAGGCGCAGCCTCGCAGTCTTGCTGTTCGTGACAATGTGACTTTACGAGCGCTAATTTTACGATCCTCCTAGATAAGGCCATATCGTAGTTGAAAACATTGTCAATTGTACAGATTGATATTACAATATTAGCGGATGATGGACCCTATGGCGGGAAATGAGTAAACCTCTGGTATCGTAATTTGTTATTTAATAAGGCTGCATGTCTTGTTTGACCTGCATTCGTACTAGAACATGTTCACACACGACACAAAGTCTCTCCAATTGCAATGTTCTCCTGGTTCAGAAACGAGGCGTATACTGGATGCGTCTCCAATACACATCACGGAACAGTAAAGAGATGAAGGGAAGCCTGATGTGGGGGATATAGGAAAATGATATGAGGATCAGTCCTGGACCCAACAGCTCAAGCTTTAGTCATTGTTTATGTTTTGATCTCGGTATTGATTTTAAAACTGATAAGGGGATTTGATAACCGCAGTTGAAAATCGTCTGGGAGTCTACGGATGAGCCCCGTACTGCCGCGATCTGGATTGCATTTAGCATTCGTTTACAATAAATATTAGGTGCGGACAGAGATACCCATGGGCTCAGATTACATGGACGGTGTTTATAAAGGATCCCAACATTGTATGATTACTAATTTGATCCTTTATCATGGGAGAAAAAACCAGCTAATATTTCAATACCTTCCCGTTTTATTAGCCCGTCGTATGCACTGGTAATGGTCCTCGTATAGGGCACGACAATCCTTCAATTCTAGTGCATTCACACATAAAAAGGCGATAAACGACGTGCTTGGATAGATTCACCCTAAATCCGCAGGAGGTCATTTATGGCTTTGGGACAGTCGAGAAGAGTCCCGGACAATGAGCAGGGGTGGAGCTAGGACGATTAGGGGAGGGGGGATGGTTTATGGTTGAGGACACTAAGTTGACTAAGTATCTTACCTTCATATTTATATTTACAAAATTGTATTTACATTTGATCTTGATTACAATATAGTGTATGAAGTAGTACTATTCTAATTGTATCTGCAAATAGAATCTAATTATAAAAACCCTTCAAAGTGCCTACATACAGCACACGCATACTTCAACATAGTTCAGAAACTTCAGTTAATTTGTGTGATTAATACATCATTGTAAAGTCAATTTTTTTTACTGGCTTTGTCTTTCTGTTTCTATAGGCCTGCACTTGACGTGTGAAACGTTTCGAGAGGGACGAGACGTTTGTGTAGTAAGTAACGGCTTTAACAAAACTAACACACCTAACATTTAACACAACGTAAAATAACCACACAATATGGGAAAACATGGTTTTAACACACGATACAGTATTACATTACTGTATTGACTCCTATGGGTACAACGCCCAATTTACAACATGAACAGAAAGTAAACCTGACACGTTAAACCACAGTGGTATTTTATGGTGCAGCTGCAACATAGCATCACGGTCTAGCAGTACATACGTATATATTGACCGTATATATGCTGAATATACCGCAATGCGGGCTACAATGGCGTGTGCTAAAATACCATTATTTCATGTATGTGGGCAGATACTTTACGATCGCGGGTAAAGGCGTTAGTATCGCAAAGTAACGGATTACAGTCAAAATATGATCCTAAGGGAAACATAGTATCATGAAAATTTGGTTATATTCGAAATACAGTCATAATATTATACGAATGGTAGTCCAACTTTTTCGAAGGGATCTTATTTGTGTACATAACAGAGAGGAGAGAAGCTGCATTAGTAAAATAGGTAGTCAGGCCCTGTGTGTGTTATTTACCATTTATTTTACAATACAGGTGGACCGTATTTATAAAGGAATCATTATAGCAATGAACAATAGCGTCTACAACACAGCCACTAAATCGCTCTGGGGTAAAAGTCCTCGTTGGAGCGATTCATGTCGCATTTGAAATGGTGGGTAAACCTGGTAAGGGATTTATATCATGTGCGGGATGTTAACGCCAGTAATTGCTGGCATTCAAATCCTGCCTGCTTTAAAACGGCGCAAATGCAATATTAAAGTCGCGATAGCGTTCGGAAGTGCAGTGTTTTTGCGTAACCGCGCGACCGACGGCTAATATGGAAGTTAAAGTCGCGCTAACCCGGTAGCAAAACGCTTCCTGTTTGCCCAGCGAGTCTGGGTAAATGAGGCCCTAACTTTACCCAAGATTGGGCAATTGTTCAGATTCCGAGGGTACATTCGAGGGTTTGGCCATTTGTTGTTACCGAAATCAAAGGCTAATTCAAGGGTTAACGAAAATCAAGGCTACATCACGGGTTAACTGAAACGAAGGCTACATTCAAGGGTTACTGAAATCGAAAATACGTACTAAATTACATAGGTGTACTGAAATCGAAGGCTACATTCATAAGGTTACTGAAATCGAAGAGAAGAGCGTTTATCATCATTTAAGGGTTATACTAACAATCGAAGGTTACATTCAAGGGGTTACGAGAATCGAGGTTACATTCAAGGGTTACTGACATCGAACGCTACATTTCCAGGGTACAGAATCCGAAAGGGCTACATTCAAGGGTTTACTGAAATCGAAGGCTACATTCAAGGTGTTACCGAATCGAAGGTACATTCAAGGGGTTTACTGGAAATCGAAGGGCTACATCAAGGGTTACGATCGAAGGGACCAAGAAGTTAACGAAGGCTACATTCAAAGGGTTACTGAAATCGAAAGGCTACATTCAAGGGGTTACTGAAATCGAAGGCTAATTTCAAGGTTACGAAATGAAGGCTACATAAGGGTTACTTGAAATCGAAGCTAACATACAGGGTGTACTGAAATCGAGGCTAATTCAAGGGTTACTGAAAATAGAAGGCCTACATATCAAGGTATGAAACTCGTAAGGTACATTCAAGGGTTACTTGAAATCGAAGTGCTAATTCAAGGGTTACTGAAATAGGCAATCGAAGGCAGTACTGAAATCAGAAGGCGTTACCGATCAGAGGCGCTTCAAGCCGTTACGAACGAAGGGCTACCTTCAAGGGTTACTCTGAAATCGAAGGCTACATCAAAGGGTTACTATAAGGCCGCAGGAATGCATCGAAGGCTAAATTACAAGGTTACATGATAACGAAGGCTAATTCAAGGGTTTACTAAGAAATCGAACATTAACATCAAGGGTTACCAAAATCGAAGGCTACATTCAAGGGTTACCGAAAATCAAGGCTACATCAAGGGTGACTGAAGCGAAGGCTACTTCAAGGGTTTACCGAAATCGAAGGTACATTCAAGGGATTACCGAAATCGAAGGCTACATTCAAAGGGTACCGAAATCGAAAGGCTCACATTGAAGGGGTTACCGAAATCGAAGGCTACATTCAAAGGTTACCGAAATCGAAGGCTACATCCAAGGGTTACGAAATCGAAGGCTACTTCAAGGTTTACTGAAATCAGATCTACATTCAACGGGTATACGAAATCAAGGCTACATCAGGGTTACTGAACTTAAAGGCTACATTCAAGGGTTACTGAAATCAAAGGCTACATTCCAAGGGTTACCGAAATCGAACAGGGCTTACATTCAAGGTGTACTGAAATCAAAGGCACATAGGCTACAAGAAGGGCACGGTTACTGAAAGAAGGTACATCAAGGTTACTGAACAAGCTTAATAAGTAGATCAATGGCACATCAAGGGCTACTTGATAAATCGAAGGCTAATTCAAGGGTTCTGAAATCGAAGGCCTACATTCAACGGGTTACTGAAATAAAAGAGTACATTTCAAGGGTACTGAAATAAAGGCTACATTCAAGGGTTACAGAAATCAGAAGGCTTACATTCAGGTAGGGTTACCGAAATCAAAGGCACATTCAAGGGTTTTACTGAAATCAAAGGCTACATTTCAAGGGTTACCAAAATCGAAAGGTACATTTCAGGGTTACCGAAATCGAAGGCTTACATTCAAGGTTACTGAAACGAAGGTACATTCAGGGTTACTGAAATCAAAGGTCACATCAAGGGTTACAAGAAACGAGGTACATTCAGGGTTACTGAATCGAAGGCTCCATGCAAGGGTTACCAGAAATCGAAAGGCGTACATTCAAGGTTTACAGAAATCGAAGGCTACATCAAGGGTTACCGAATGCGAAGGCTACATTCAAGGGTTACCGAAAATCGAGGCTACATTCAAAGGGTTACCGAAATCGAAGGCTACATTCTACGCGGTTTTACCGAAATCAAGGCTACATTCAAGGGTTACGCAATCAAAGGTACATTCAAGGTTACAGAAATCGAAAGGCTACATTCAAGGGTACAGGAAATCGAAAAGGCTACATTCAAGGGTAACTGAAATCAAAGGCTACTCAAGGGTCGAAACAAGTACAGTCAAGGGTTAACGAAAAATCAAGCTTAACAAGGGTCCATGGTACATTCAAGGGCTTACCACAAAGGCTAAACAAGGTCCGAATGAGGTACATTCAAGGGGTACGAAATCGAAAGGCTACATTCAAGAGAAGGGTTACCGAAGAAGTAAGGGCTACATTCACGGGTTTACTGAATCAAGTTTACATTCAAGGGTACCGAAAAAAAGGCTTAGCATTCAAGGGTTACCTGAATAAAGGCTACATTAAGGGATACTGATCAATCAGGCTAAGCACAAGGGTTTACGAAATACGAAGGCTACATTCAGGGTTACGTGAAATACAAAGGCTAAATTCAAGGGCTACTGACATCGAAAGGCTACATTCAAGGGTACTGAAATCGAGGCTACATTCAAGGGTTACTGAAATCAAAGGCTACATTCAAGGGGCTTACTGAAATCAAAGGCATATCAAGGGTTACTGAGAAATCGAAGGCGAACATTCAAGGGTTACTAGAATCAAGGCTACATTCAAGGGTACTGAAAAACAATTCAGTAAGGATAGGGACATTCAAGGGTACAAAAAAAGGCGGCTACGATCAGGTTCTGAAATTAAAGTACATTAGGGTTACAAATCGAAGGCTACATTCAGGGTACCGGAAATAGAAGGCTACATTCAAGGGACTGAAATCGAAAGGCTACATGCAAGGGTATATCAGCACACAAGTCAGGAACAAGGTTAATTCAAGGAGTACTGAAATCGAAGGGCTACATCAAGGGTTACAGAAAATCGAAGGCTACATCAGGGTACAGGAAGAAATCGGAAGGAACTCAAGGGTTACCGAAATCGAAGGCATTCAAGGGTTTACCGAATCGACAGGCATACATTCAAGGGTTACGAAATCGAAGCTACATTCAAGGCGTTACCGAAATCAAAGGCTACATTCAAGGGTACAGAAATTCAAAGGCTAAATTCAAGGGTGACAGAAATCGAAGGCAATCTCAAGGGTTTACAGAAATCGAAGGTACATTCAAGGGTTACTGAAAAGCTACTAAAGGTAGATAGCTACATAAGGGTTACCGAAATCGAAGCGCTACATTCAAGGGTTACCGGAAATCAAGGTCACATGCAAGGTGCAATAGCTATCCGGGAACGAAACAAGGCTACATTCAAGGTTTACGAAATCGAAGTCACATTCATAGGGTTGTACCGTAAATTCAAGGGCTACATTCAAGGGTTACGGAAAGTTAAAGGTACATAAGGGTTTACTGAAAATCAAAGGCTACATTCAAGGGTTACCGAAATCGAAGGCTATCCATTCAAGGGTACTTGAAATCAAAGGCTACATTCAAGGGCTATGAAATACGAAGGCTAATTCAAGGTTTACTGAAATCGAAGGCTAATTAAAGGTTACTGAAATCAAAGGGCTACATTCAAGGGCTACTAGAAAATCGAAGGCTACATTCAAGGGTTACTGAACTGAATCGAAGGATCACATTAAAGGGTTACTGAAATCAAAGGTACATGTCAAGGGTTACTGAAATCATAGGTACATTCAAGGTTACAAGAATCGAAGGCTTACATTCAAGGGTTACAGAAAAAACAAAAAAACAATCGAAAGGCTACATTCAAGGGTACTGAATAATCAAAGGATACATTCAAGGGGTTACAAACGAGGCACATTCAAGGGTTACCGAGGAGATCGAAGGCTACATTTCAAGGGTTACTGGAAATCGAAGCTACATTCAATGTTACTTTGGAATCAGACGGCTAACATCAAGGGTTACAGAAATCGAAGGCTACATCAGGTTACATGAAATCGAAGTAATGGTTACTGAAATCGAAGGCTACATCAACGGGGTTGACAGAATCGAAGGCTAATTCAGGTTACGAAATCGAAGGCTTAACATTCAAGGGTACGAAATCGAAAAAGGCTTACATTTCAAGGGTTACCGAAATCGAAGGCTACATCAAAGGGTTACCGCAAAA
Organism: Hymenochirus boettgeri; assembly: GCA_019447015.1. NCBI lineage: Eukaryota > Metazoa > Chordata > Amphibia > Anura > Pipidae > Hymenochirus > Hymenochirus boettgeri. The sequence goes on from JAACNH010000114.1 coordinate 407,714, forward strand.
TCAAAGGCTACATCAAGGGTTACGAACAAGACATCAAGGTCAAACGAAGGATACATCAAGGGTTACAGAAATCAATGGCTTACATCAGACGATAGGCAAATTACAGGGTTACCGAAATCGAGGAGACACAGGCTACCGAAATGTAATAGGGTACACGAAATCGAAGGCTACATCAATGGGTACCGAACATAAAGGAAGGCTACTAGCAAGGGTACCGAGAATCGAAGGCTACATTCAAGGGTTACCGAATCGAAAGGCTACTTCAAGGTGTACCGAAACGAAGCTACTACAAGGGTTAGAAAATCGAAGCTACATTCAAGGGTTACCTGAAATCGAAGGCCTTACATAAGGGTTACGGAAATCAGAAGGCTACATTCAAGGGTCCAATCGAGTACATAGGGTCGAAATCGAAGGCTTACATTAAGGGTTACCTGAAATCGAAGGCTACATCAAGGGTTACCGAAATCGAAGGCAATACATTCGAGGGTTACTGAAATCGAAGGCTACATTCAAAGGTTACCGAGAACACCACTCTGACAGTTACTGAGATCATAGGGGTTACGCATATTTGACATAAAATATATAACGAGCTGGAGAAGACCCAATTACAGTTTGAGGGAGAGTGCTGAGATCGGAGGTGTATACAATCCATCCTTCAAGCGGTGTCAAAAAACTGATGTGACAGCAAGACCGTCAACAGTTGTCGATGGACGCGTTCTATGATTCGTAGTCATTCAGTGGTTTCGGATTCGGAAAAAAATTGCCAATATGTCATTGACACGAATCATATTCATTAAAATTACTTGTAATGCCGAAGTCGCGATGGTGTGTTGAGCTTTAAGAGGACCAGTATGTATCTAGTTTGGCGAGGTCCGTCGAAGGTTCACCTAGAGATTCTTGTCTGAGGAGTGCTATATACATTTATACTACCAATATGGCCAAGGGAATCCATGCTTATGTCAAGACACTATAATGGGTTGCGTGAATCCAGGAAGATAGGTACTGATGGTCAATGAAAAGTACACCTCTCGACATTCGACGAGGGTGGAAGGTCATCATAGTCGTTCTGTCATACAGCTGTCCGGGAATATAACATGAATCTATTTTCGATATAATAATAAATACGTTGTAATGGTCGAATTAGGAGGTGTGTCAGTTTAAGGAAACAGATGATAATATACATGCATACGTATTTTGCATGAGATAATAATTATGGCATACACTAGGATTCATTCTGATCAGAGAATGCCTGAATATGAACATTGTTTATCATTGCATCCCAATCAATGCCAGCAGGGGAAAATAATAGCATATTTAATTGCTATGATACGTATATATAAGCTTAATGAAACATTGAACAAATAATTATCTGCTTCATATAAAGATTAAACCCTGAATAATGAGTATCACTAATTGCTCAATAAGCTATAACATTGTATACATTCATTAATAATAATAATGAATGAACATAATGCATAAATAATACATAATACTACATTGTATACTTGCATTAATAATAATAATAATAAGTACATAATTGTCATGATAATAAGTAATATACTACTACATTGTATACATTGCCAATATAATAATAATAATGGATACATGTAATTGTCATATATAAAATAATACATGTATACATGTCATAGAATAAAATATAATGATCCATTAATTGCATATATATAATAAAAGTATACATTGCCATAAATGTAATAATAATAATGATAAGATTAATGTCATAGATATAATAAAACTACATTGTATACATGTCCATATAATATAATAATCACATACGATACATTAATTGTCATTAATAAATAATAATACTACATTGTATACATGCCATATAATAAAATAATGTAATACAGTACATGATTGTCATATAATAATAATTATATTGTTCATGTTAATTATAATAGATAAATAGAGTTAATTGTCATATAAATAATAAGAATAATACATGTATACATTGTCATTATAAAATTAATAATAATGATACAATGTCATTAGAATAATAATAATCATTGTACATTGCCATATCATAATATAATAATAATGAACATAATTGTCATATAATAATAATAATACTACATTTTACATTGCCAATATAATAATTAATAATAAATGATACATTAATGTCATAGATAATAAGGTAGCATTGTCTAATAATGCATTGTCAATATAATAATAAATAATGTATACGCATACGATGAATATAGCAGGTGCATTAATATAATTAATACGAACATGTATCATTGCATTCATCATATAATAATAATAATGACATAATGTCATAAATAATAAAAATAATTGTACATTGCATGTATAATAATAATAATTAATGATACCTATTGTCATTAAAACATGTATCATTATTGGAGAGAGGAAAGAATAATAGAAGACAGATAGGGTCCATGATGAGGAGTACATGTGCCATATAGAAATAAAATACTGGAACATGCCAGGGATAATGTCATAGTAATAGATAAGGGATTGTATGATGGTCAAGCTATAATAATAAAACTGAAGGGGAGTTACAGTGTCCATCTAATAATACGTAATGAATTGAGGCGATTCAGATAGGGCAGCAAAAAAAGTGAGGGAGGCATACGATAGATAAAATAGAACAGGTATACAGATGAAGAAGCAATATGAGAATGGAGAGAAGAAAAAGTAAAAGGCATAGGCAAGAAAAAAGACACAGAGACATTGCAGTAAAAAGAATAAAGAGACATGAGTACGAGAGAGCATAGAAGTACTAGGGAGACAGCGAGAAAGGAACATTAAAAATGTCATATGAACTAATAATAATACATGGTATCATTGTTATGTAATAATATAATAAATGATACATGATTGTTCATATAATAATAAATATAAACATTGTATACATGTGCCAATATAAATAATAATAATAGATACATAGATTGTCATATAATAATAAAATACATTGTATTCCAGTGTCATATAATACAATAATACTGATACATGTACTTGTCTAGAATAATAATAAAAACATTGAACATTGTCATTAAATAAAATAATGCTAGTACATGAATTATCTGTCCTGGACATGTGGTTCCTCCCTCTTTGTCATAGATATTGGAGTTCCTTCTTTACATTCGCCTTCCAGTCTGCCATAAACATAGGAGGGATGTCTGAAAAGATTAATTCGATTCGGTGGCTGTATCTCACTTGGAAAGTTCAATCGGATATGTCGTGTAAAATTTTGCCCAATGGGATTACAGCCTCGGCTGTTTCGGGTAGGAAGCCACTGATTTTGTTTCCCATTGGGCACAATTGGCAGCACATGCAATCAACAAAGAAAAGGGTGATGGCGGACAACCAGAAAACCACGATTTATCGCAATGCAGCGCACAAGCCGAGTTGGGCAAACACTAGCATGGATTTTTAACCACGTGATCAGATGGACACTAGCATGGGCTTTAACACATGATCGGATTGGCACAACTAGCAGGCTTTTTAACACGGATGATCACCTATGGGTTTAGTGATGGCATGCACACTATGCATGGGTTTTGAAAAAAAACACGTGATCGGTGGAACGTAGCATGGCTTTGAACACGTGATCGGATGGCACACTAGCATGGGCTTATTTAACACGTAGATGGGCAACACTCATGGACATGATGGTGGACCACTAGATGGGTTCTTTTTAACACTGAGCGGATGGCCACACTTGCCTGCGGCTTTTAACACGTGATAGGTCGGGAACCACTAGATAGGGCTTTTTAACAGTGATCGGAGTGCACACTAGCTGGGCTTTTAACACGTGATCGGAGGCACACTTGCATGGGCTTTTTAAACCGTGAGCGGATGGCACACTGCATGGGCTTTTTTAAACAGTTGATCGGATGGCACACTTGAATGGGACTTTTTAACTACGTGACGTGATGGCACACTTGCATGGGCTTTTTGAACACATGATCGGATGGGACACTAGCATGGCTTTTTTAACACGTGATCGTGGCCAGATGGGCCTTACACATGTGGAGCATCGTGGGCTTTTTAAACCTGATGGGATGGCACACATAGCATCGGTTGCTATTTTTAAACATGACGTGGATTCGCATAGATGGGCTACACGGATCGAGGGACATAGGGCTTTTTAACACGTGATCGGATGCACACATAGCAGGGCTTTTTTTTTCACACGTGCATCGAGATGGCCAAACTGCATGGGCTTTTTAACCACATGATTGGATGGCACCTAAGAATGGGCTTTTTAACCACGTGATCGGATGGCACATTGCATGGGTTCTTTTTTAACACGTGATCGGAGCATGGCACACTAGATGGGTTTTTACACGTGACGGATGGCCACATAGCATAGGGCTTTATAACAAGTGATCGGATGGCACACTGCATGGGCTTTTTAACACATGATTGGAGGCACCCACTAGCATGGGCTTGTTAAACGTGATCGGATGGCACACTCGCATGGCTTTTAACACGTGTTTTCGGATGGCAATTAAGGCAAATGTAGTTGCATAGCCTAAATTGGCACACGTGAGCAGACGTTTCAGCTGGACGACCAGTTAAAGCGCGTCCAACGATTGGCCAGCTGAAACATGTAGGCGGCGATCATTCGCCATGATCATTTTTGAGGTCTATAGAAGACTGCACAATTGTTTATGATGTTCTGCCTTCCATCCAATCTAGCTGGAAAATCAACCAGACGGTCGTGGGTACCGCAGATATTTCAGGGCAACCGACCGAGATATTCTGAATTTTGGCGAGCAGATTGTTCAGCCACACCAACCGATATTTTCTTATATGGGTCGGTCAAGCCGAAAAATCCACGGCATTTCTTCCATCGCTGGTGGCTTATGTAGTAACGACCAATCTGAGTGTCAGAAATCACGGGCAGTGTGTTCTATGGAATCATTGGTACTTTGCCGCGACCGACAGTGATTTTGTGACGGGCGACTGCTGGCTTGCAGCGAACAGTTGGTTGGGATAAAAAATTTGTCTGTGTGTGTTCCCAGCCTTACAGATGTGATATTAATAAGGATGAATGTTTATTTACCTGGACCAGACCAGATTCTATCCAGAGTACTGGGGGTATCTTCTCCTCTCCCGTCTGTAATTAGCAGCTGGAAGGGGAGAATCGTAGTCCAGCAGTCCGGGCTCTGTGGGTCCAGTGATCTCCCAGTCTGTCACAATAGTACCTTCCCTCACTTACTAGGTTTGTCTAGAGGTATTCCCCCCCCAGTACTTATACGCTTTTTAAAACCCAACTCACAAAATAAAACAAATAATTGGATTAGTTTAAATATTCTAATATTATAATTCCTCCATTCTTGCCTACAGCACAGTAGATTGCAAAGCTCTTCAGTACTAAAACAGATCCAAGCGTAAGGGATTATCTTTTCACTAAATAATGGAATTATCAGGTGTGATAAGTTCTTTTACAGATACATTGTTCAGACAGGTCTTAGTACTTATACTATTGTAACTAGACAGACAGGGGATGCAGATTAGTTACCAATCTATTTCTTATTAACTCTAGTCTATATCGTATCTCCCCACATGATTTGATAGCTCTATGGGGGACCCCTCCTTGGAGGCTAATTCTATGAAAGTATTTATATGATATCTGTTCCCTGGAACTATTATTCTGCATGCCTATCAAGTGGACTATTTAAAAAACTTACGTAATCTTATGTTATGTACGTGTCGTGGCATACTACTCATATAGAACTTATTGTATGCGCTTGTAATGGCGTATATAACTTACATCGAACTGTATTGAAGACGCACTGTACCAATGGGTTATAATACACCATACATTATCGTTGGTCTTGGCTTACCAAGGGCAAAATACCATTCTCATATGTGATCGATTTAAATTAGCGTAGCTTAAAAGTGATTTATAAATCTATATACATACTTATTCGAACGGTGTAAGCGTCTCCAAGGCTATAAAAACATATACAACAACTGTATCTGTGTGAAATATACATTCGTTCCTATTGGCTTAAAAAAAATACATGTTTACTGTAACGTATGTTGTACATGCTGTCGTACCCAAGTGGCGCATAAAAATACAACATATACAGTACTAATGTATAATCTGTATGTATTAAGTTGTACAGCGCTTGGTCCCAAGTGGCGCTATATAAAAGTAAACAAACATAGTACAGTACATACTGTAAATTTTGTATGTTATAAGTTTTTTACAGCGCTGTGTATCCACAGTGGCGCTATATAAAAAACATTATACATACATACTGTATATCTGTATTGTGTAAATGTACAGCAGGTGTACCAAGTGGGCGATATATAAATTAACATATATCATACATAATTCATAATCGTATTGTTTATAATCACAGCGCTGGTACCCAGTGGCGTATATAAATACACATATCATACATTACTGTGTAATCTGTATAGTTATAATGTACAGCGGCTGTTCCCCAAGAGGCGCTCATAAAAGTAAAACTATAATTTTAGATAAAGGGAGACAAGAGGGGGGGAGCAACATAGGAGAGGGGGGAACGGATGAGGGAGAAAAGTAAGAGGGGAGGGAGAGGAAGGGGGAAGGTGGAAGGGGGCAGAGGGGGGGGAGAAGGTGTGGGGAGGAGGTAGTCAGGAATAAATTGTATTCAGGAAGTGATCCTAAAATAGTATGAGGTATGTAAATTAACATATACATGTTAAATAACTTATAATCTGTAGTTGTAATGAGAGCGTCTGCGTCCTAGTGGCTCGCTATACAAATAAAACATATACATACACATGACTTATAATCTTGTATTGTTATAATGTACAGCTGCTTGTGTCCCAAGGGAGCTAGATATAAAATAAACATATACATACATTACTGTATAATCTGTGTGTTATAATGTACGCGCTGTTGTACCCAAGTGGCGCTATATAAATAAACATTACATACAACATAGTATGTCGAATCTTTATTGTATAATGTACAGCGTTGTGTGTACCCAGTGGCGCTATATAAATTAAACATATACATACATACTGTATAATCTGGTATTGTTATAAGTTACAGCGCGTGATCCCAAGTGGCGACTATAAAATAAACACATATCATACATCTGTATAATGTATTGTGTATTAAATTACAGCGCTGCTGTACCTTAAGTGGCGCTGGATATAAATAAACATATACATACATACGTATAATCTGGTATGTTATGAGTACAGCGTGCGTCCCCAAAGTAGGCGCTTATATAAATAAAACATATACATAATACTGTATAATCTTATTGTTAAATGTGTAGCAGTGTCGTCCCCAAGTGGCGCTGATACAATAAACATAGACATACATTATGTATACATCTGTTTGTTATAATTACAGGCGTGGTCACCCAGTGGCGCTATAAAATAAACATACTACCTACTGTATAATCTGTATTGTTATAATGTTACAGCGCTGTTGTGACCCCAATGGCGCTATATAAATAAACATTATACATAATACTTATTATAATCTGTGATGTATAATGTCAGCGCACTGTTGTACCAGGTGGCGCATATAAATAAACATATACAGACATACTGATAATCTGTATTGTTATAATGTACAGCGCTGGTCCAAAGTGGTCGCTATACAAATAAAATATATCATACATATGTATTGAATCGGTATGGTTAGAAGTATACAGGACTGCGATCCCAAGGGCGCTATATAAATAAAATATACATACTACTGTATAATCTGGTAGTTTACTGTACAGCGCTGTGATGTCCCCAAGTGGGCGCTATATAAATAAACATATACATACAATACTGTATAATCTGTAGTGTTATGTACAGCATGTTGTCCACGTGGCGTATTAAATAAACATTATACATACCTACTGATAATCTGTATGTATAATGTACAGCGATGGTACACAGTGGCGCTATATAATAAACAAATACTCATATGTATAATCTGTATGTTAGATGTACAGCGCTGGTCCCAAAGTGGCCGCTATATTATAAATAAACAATATACATACATACGTATAAATCTGTATAGTTATATACTGTACGCGCTGGTGTCCCCAAGGTGGTGCATTAAATAAACATATACATAACATACGTATGATTGTTTAATTAGGCTGTAGCGGTGACCCAAATGGGATATAATAAACAATACATACATACTGTAAACTCTGTTTTTTGTTTATAATGTACGGAGGCTGGTCACCAGTTGGCGATATATAATAAAACATATACATACATACTGTATAATCTGTATTTGTTATAAGTACAGCGCTGTGTCCCAAGTGGCGCTCTATTAAATAAACAATACACCACTACTGGATAATTATGTATGTTATAATATATCAGCACTGTGTCGCACCCAAGTGGCGCTATATAAATAATTACATAAATACATAATCTTGTTATACAGGCCGAGTAAGCTATATAAACGTCGTACTGTAATATGATTGTTATAAATGTACAGCGCTGTGTACACCAAGTGTCGCCTTATTAAAAAAACATATACATGACAACTGTATAATCTAGTATGATAATGTTTACCGCGCTGTGTATCCCAAGTGTGGCTATATAAAAAAACATATACATACATACTGTATAATCGTTATTGTTTATGTTAACGCTAACTGTGTCCCCAAGTGGCGCGTTCTATATAAATAAACATATACATACATTATGTATATCTGTATTGTTATATAGTACAGTCGCTGTACCCCTAAGTGGCGCTATAATAAACATATACTACATATGGATAATCCTGTTGTTATTAATGTACAGCGCTGTATCCCCAAGGTGACCTTATATAAATAAACATTACATACATGACGTATATGCGGTATGTGTTATCATGTACAGCGCTACGTCCCAGTGGCGCTATACTAAAAAACATATAATACATACTGTATAATTGTATTGTTATAAATATATCAGCGTGTAGCCCAAGTGGCGCTATAACAAATAAACATATACATTACATACTGTATAATCTGTTGTTATAGTACATGCGAGTGTACAAGTGGCGCTATATAAATAAACATATACATACATGACGCGTATAATCTGTCATTGTTATAATGTGTACAGCGCTTTGGTCTACCCAACGTGGCGCTAATAAAAAATAAACATTACATACATACTGTATAATCTGTATTGTTTATAATGTACAGCGCTGTGTACACAGTGGCGGCTTTATCTAAATAAAATTATATCAACATACGTATAATTGTATTTGTTATAATGTACAGGACTATGTACCCAAGTGGCGCTATAAATACAATGATACAATACATACATGTATAATCTGTATTGTTATAATGTTACAATGGTGTGTACCCAAGTGGCGCTATTATAATAAAAATATCATACATACTGAGAATCTGGATTGTTATAAGTGTACCAGCGCTGTATCCCAAGTGGCGCTATATAAATAAAACTATACTACATGTACTGTAAATCTGTATGTTTTATAAGTAAACGCGTACGTCCCCAAGTGGCGCTATAAAATAAACTTATACAACAGACTGTATAATCTGTATTGTATAGTACTAGTCGCGCTGTCGTTCCTAAGTGGCGCTATATCAAATAAATAAATATTACATACTATACTGTTAATCTGTATTGTATAATGACAGCATTGCTTTGTGTCCAAGTTGGACGCTATATAACATAAACAAGATACATACTGACTGTATAATCGATAGTTAAATGTACAGCCGCTTGTCCCAAGGGCGCATATAAATAAACATTATACATACTATTACTTATAATCTGTATGGTTATAAGTAGCGCGCGTTCGCAAGTGGCGCTAATCAAATAAACAATTATACCATACTGTATAATCTGTATTGTATAATGTTACAGCGCTGTTGATCCCCAAGTGGAGCTCTATAAATAAAAATTATACATAACATACTGTAAATTGTATTGTTATAATGTACAGCTGCTGTGTCCCAAGTGGCGCCTTATAAATAAACATACATACATCCATGTAAATCTGATAGGTTATAAAGTACAGCGCTGTGTCCACCAAGTGGGCGCTATATAAATAACATTATTATTACATCACTGATAATTGTATTTTATAATGTACGCGTGTCCAAAGTGGACGCATATAATCACATATACTATACACTGTAAATCTGTTTGTTATAATGTACAGTGCGTCATGATGTGCCACAAGTTGGCAATATAAATAAAATATCGATATCATACTGTATATTCTTTATTGTTATAATGTACAGCGCTGTGTCCTCCAAGTGGCGCGTATATAAATCAAACTAACATTACATTACTGTATTAATTGTATTGTTATAAGTTATCGCCTGTTGTTCCACAAGAGGCGCTATAAAATAAAACATATACATACATACTGATAATCTGTATGGTTATAACTGTTACGAGCGCTGCCCGTATCCAAGTGGCGCTATAAAATAACGAACATATGTACATCAGTATAATCTGTATGTAAATGTCACAGCGCATGTGTACCCAAGTGGCGCTATATAAATAAAACATAGAATACCATACTGTAATTGTATTGTTATAATGTACAGCGCGTGTACCCAAGTGGCGCTAATAAATAAACATATACATAATACTGTATAATCTGTATAGTTATAACTTACAGCGCTGTGTCCCCAAGTGGCGCTAGATAAATAAACATATACCTACATAGCTATATCTTGATTTATAATGTACAGCGGGTTGTCCCAAGTGGCGCTATTAAAAATAATACATAGACATACTGTGTAATCTGGGTATTGTTATAAACTGTACAGCGCGTTCTGTTCCCCAAGTGTGCGCTATATAAATAAACATATACATTACTACGTGTATATTCTGTGTATTGTATATATGTACAGCGCTACGCGTCCCCAAGTGGCGCTATAAAATAAACATATACATTTCATACTGTACTAAATTGTATTGTTATAATTAATATCGCTGCGTCCCTAAGAATGGCGCTTATACAATAAACATATACATACATACTGTATAATCTGTAATGTTATAAATGTACAGTCGTGTGTACCAAGTGGCCGCTATATAATAAAACATTATACATACATACTGTATAATCTGTATTGTTATAATGTTAATAGCGCTTGTCCCAAGTGGCGCTAATCAAACATAACATTATATACATACGGTTATAAGCTGTATTTTATAATGTACAGCGCTGTGTACAAGTGGCGCTAATAAATAAACATATACATCCATACGTATAATCTGTATGTATAATGTACAGCACTTGTACCCACAAGTGGCGCTATATAACACACATTTACATTACTAATGTATATCTGGCTTGTTATAATGTACAGCGCCTGTTACCCAAGTTGGCGCGTATAAATACAACATAACATACATAACTGTGTAATCTGTATTGTTATAATGTACAGCCGTATCCAAGTGGGCTATATAAATTAAACATATACATTAATACTTGTATAACTGTATTGTTATAATGTCAGCGCTAAGTCCCCAAGTGGCGCTATACAAATAACATATAATACATACGGTGATAATCTGTATTGTTAAATATACCGCGCTGCGTTCCATAAGTGGCAGCTAACAAATAAACATATACATACATACTGTATAATCTGTATTGTTATAATGTACAGCGCTGTGTCCCCAAGTGGCGCTATATAAATAAACATATACATACATGCTGTATAATCTGTATTGTTATAATGTACAGCGCTGTGTACCCAAGTGGCGCTATACAAATAAACATATACATACATACTGTATAATCTGTATTGTTATAATGTACAGTGCTGTGTACCCAAGTGGCGCTATATAAATAAACATATACATACATACTGTATAATCTGTATTGTTATAATGTACAGCGCTGAGTTCCCAAGTGGGCTTCATAAATAAAATTATACATACAAAAGAGAATTTTGATAGATAGATAGTAGATAGAAGATAGATAGATAGATAGGATAGATAGATAGATAGATAGATAGATAGTATGATAGAGGTGATAAATCAAATAGATTGAGATTGAGAGAGATGATAGATGGGGACAGTAGCTAACTAGATCAAGCTCAGGATAGAAGAGGGCTGCAGTAGATAGAGAAGCAAGAGAAAGAGAGATAGATTAGACAGATTAGGATAGAGATTTAGTAGATATATAGCTAAGAGAAAGATTAGTTATATAGATAGAAAAGAAGATAGAATCCCTAGATAGATAGATAGAAGACAGACAAATAGATAGATAGAACCAGACAGACACACAGAAGAATAGACAGACAGGACAGCATGACAGATATAAGGACATACAGAAAGGATAGACTGATAGATAGAGAGACAGACAGACAGACATTACAGGACAGATAGAAGACAGACAGACAGAAAGATAGACAGGACAGGATAGACAGAACAGGATGAGATAGAGACAGACAGACAGATAGATAGATAGGATATATAGACATACAGACATATTAGACAGACAGATAGATAGAAGATAGATAGGGAGAGATAGAGAGGACAGATAGATAGATAGACAGGGACAGACTTACAGAAAGATAGACAAGATAGATTAGATAGATAGATAGACAGGACAGAAAAGGACAGATTAGTAGCAGACAGGAAGAACAGGCAGGACAGGCAGACAGACAGACAGACCAGAAAGGACAGATGGAGGGAGGACGACGGACGGAAGACGGACAGAGGACAGGACAGGGACAGGACCCGGACAGATAGATAGATAGACAGATCGATAGATAGGTAGATAGACAGATAGATAGATGGTGGTGAGAATTACCAATGTGCAGAACAGGGATTGTTTGTAAAGGATTATTCTATAAAACCCTCCAGGCCGTGAGGTTTCATGTTTTTTAGCGATTACCTGCACTTCTATTGCACTTTTAGGGATCCTTCAATTTTGTTCATGGCGGGGGGACCTCACAGGCGTAATCCCTGACTGGACACTCTCTTGCGTGGACTCAGGCTCCAGGGTCTCTTGTCCTTAGAGACGTTCACGTTAAAATAATATATCGTTCCTTAAAAAAGGTTGAATCACGCCTGAAGTCGAACGTTTCGCTATGGTTATGTCGGCGACACAGTCAGAGTGTGAGGTTGTTCCCAGAACCCACTGGGCCATGTTGGGGATGGACACACATCACAGAGCTTGCGATGAAATGGCTCCACACAAAAAGAAGAAGAGGGAAAGGGAGATATAAATGATTATTTTATTTCCAATGGTCACATCGATAATCAACAGGACAATCCCTCAAAACAAATGGGGCCGTGGTTTGACCTACAGCTTCGTCTGTGGAACACGATCCGATTTAAAGTTAGTTGTGATTGAAGAAGGACAATCGGCGCCAACACTTAAACCATGGTATTAAATGTCCGGAAGGTATTACGCTGATGAAAAAGCCCTGATGATGGGCCCCCTATCTGGCTTCAGCCCAAAGTGGAAAGGAAAAATAAGAAGACGGGGGCCCCCTTGGACTCCCGTGCCCTTCTGTGGTCTGTGCTCCCCTCTGACTCCTGGGTAGTTACTCCCCTGGGTGTTCTGTATGTGTGAGGCCTTAGGGGCAAGGCCACACTCCATCGCATGGGACTCCGGCTGCGTTTGGCGATTTTTCTTTAAGATCGCGTGGATTGCACTTAAAATGGTGATTGCAGGCGTTGCCGTGATTGCTGTATAGAAAAAAATAGCGCAATGCGCAATTGGCAAAAAAAAAAAAAAATTGCGTTTGCGCGTGCATTTTTTTCCCTCCTCCATATAGATGCAGCTTACAGACGCGCCGAGTTAGTACAATACCACAAGGCAGGGCCACCGACTAATTTACAGGGAAATTTCTCTTAAGATCTATTGCCTTTAAACCCTTGTATGGTTGTAAAATGTTAAAATAAAACATGCTCCTTTCATTCACTTGACATCCTTGTTATCCTAGGGTAACTTAATGCACAATAAATGGACTGCAAATGGACAGTTGATTATATATATAATGTACTATAAATACATCCAGAAAAAACAAGAACAACGCAGTAGTTTAGTAAACGAAGATGCTTATGAAGGTTTACTCATTCTCCTATTACTTGAGTCTATAAGCAGACCGAGTATAAGCCGACGGCGCCCCATTTTTACCTCAAAAAAGGAAGAAAAAGAAACATGATGACGCGGAGTAGAAGCCGAGGGTTTGAAATGAATGACCATACGCATCAATTACTACTTGTATTTATTGCCCTTTAAATACAGTTGTGTTACCCCCCTGGAAGGCCCCCAAGTTCAGTGAGGTAAGTAAGAGTTAAGTAAGAGAGGTCCCCCAAGTTTCAGTGAGGTAGTAAAAGTAAGTTTAGAGAGGTAAGTAATCAATTGTGTTCCCCACAACTGGCTGCGATCGCGCTGTAGAGTAAACGTTAGAAGCAAGACTGTTCCGCCTGGCACTCCGCGTGATCTGAAGGATGATTGTCCGTACATGCGACGGAAGTCTAACTTACTGCCTGGCGACGGTAGTGACATCACTACTCAGCGCCGGAAGAAGTGAGACAGGAGTAGGCGTCCTATGGAGTCACCTGCAGTTCAGCACAGAGTGCCAGGCGGAAGACTTGCTTCTCAAAGTAAGTTTACCATAGCTTCTGCAGCCGGAGAGTTACTGCCCCGAGTTCTATAGCGGAAGGTCGGGATTTCAGGCTAATTTTAAAGACTGAAAACCTCAAGCTTTATATCAGTATATACGGTGGATCGTATATTCACCAATTTCCAGGTCATGGTGTTATATTGTTGGATTTATTAGATCAACTGTGACTTGAAGTTTAGTTCTTGAAGACGTTTCGCTAGTCATCCGATGGCTTTCCAATCAGAAGTTCTGAATGAGGGGGGGGCAAGCCAGTCGGAATGACTAGGTGGAAAACGTCTCTCAGAAACTAAACTCAAGTCAAGTTATCTATTGAATACAAACATGATACATGCAGTTAAAGAATTTGAAAACAGGCTTTTCAGAAGAATGCTGGGACGTTGTTTCCACGAATCTGGTGAGGGGGCGGGTTGGAACATTTCTATTCTAAAGGATAACTATTTAAAAAGCCCTGCAATCCATTCAAATGCTCAATTTCTTCCCCCATCGTTCCATACAGAAACATGGGACTACATTACACAGTGAACACGTTACTGCACATACAGAACATAACCCTACGTGTAGTTTAACAGGAGACTGAAACTTGATAAAGAAAAACAATAGCACAAGTATATGGTGACGAGCCGTTTACCGCTTTATTACATACAGGGTTATTATTGGACACTTGCCTCTAAAACCTCTCCTTTAAAATGGGATGTTTGCAACATTGGGACATCATACAGAGCCATCAATTAAAGGCGAGGTACAGGGTCCAATGACTCGTTAATTTTTATAGACCGTGGGAAATAAACACCATTAAATCCCAACCCTTAATATGCATTTAAGGTTATCAGGAGGAAATACTACCGCATCATTACTAGATTGTCAAGCTCTTCGGGCAGGGATCTCAGTCCTAATGTGTACGGTTTGCTGCGGTGCACTTATATCAACTGTATAATTGCAACTACTTAGCGCATTGTGACATACTGTATAATCTGTATTGTTATAATGTACAGCGCTGTGTCCCCGAGTGACGCTATATAAATAAACATATACATACATACTGTATAATCTGTATTGTTATAATGTACAGCGCTGTGTCCCCAAGTGGCGCTATATAAATAAACATATATATACATACTGTATAATCTGTATTGTTATAATGTACAGCGCTGTGTCCCCAAGTGGCGCTATATAAATAAACATATACATACATACTGTATAATCTGTATTGTTATAATGTACAGCGCTGTGCCCCCAAGTGGCGCTATATAAATAAACATATACATACCTATTCTTGTACCCTTTTAGAACATGTTGGGGGAGCATCTTATTGGACAACTCCTCTCTCTCTGGATGAAGCACAATATGATGAACAAAATATAATTGTTGATTAATGGATTATGTTGAATCATTTGTAACGTGTAAATAGTTTCTGCAAATGTTTTTTTTCAGTGCAATTACACAAGCAACGGGCGCTGCATTACACTGTATCAGGGATTCTTTTGCAAGATGTTTATTATGTCAAAGAATAAGCAGTTAAATATAAAAAACACAATATTGCTGAAGTCATGACCAGTCTTAGTGAAGGCATGCTGGGTAAAGAGTCTTGACCAGTCTTAATGAAGGCATGCTGGGTAAAGAGTCTTGACCAGTCTTAGTGAAGGCATGCTGGGTAAAGAGTCTTGACCAGTCTTAGTGAAGGCATGCTGGGTAAAGAGTCTTGACCAGTCTTAGTGAAGGCATGCTGGGTAAAGCGTCTTGACCAGTCTTAGTGAAGGCATGCTGGGTAAAGCGTCTTGACCAGTCTTAGTGA